>JAHLJT010007778.1:0-18843 GCA_031308135.1 Acheta domesticus
TCTGCTAAGTTCAACAAAACATCAACAATAATAGGAGGCCATAAACAGAATTGTAGAGAATTAGTAGCATTCCAAATCCATTGGAAACAAGCAGTCCTTTGAATGCTACCAGTTGTTGGTAAACCGAGAAGCATGAAACATTCTCTTCCAAATCAGACACCAAAGCAAACTACAAATCAGGATTTCAAAAAAAACAAAATAATATTCATGAAATTTCAGCAATGTAAATTAATTAATAATGGCATAAAGAGAACTGGGATGAGCAAGGTTGTCTTTTTAAAATAGCTTGGCCACCAGGTTTTAAAGTCTATGATATCCTCAGTGCCTATTACTCTAGTCATGAAGCAATCAGGCATTTCCTAGCTGATAATCAGGTGGGGAGATCACTTGATTCTCATCTGGGTGAGGACCTGAAACTAGTGCTGGACTTCTCTTCTCCATCACTAGAATTTTCAGTTGGGAATAGAACACCTACTTGAAGCTAGACAAGTTCCACTTTCCCACTAACCTATAGTTTGAAGAATAACAAAAAAAATTTATATTTCAACTCTTTTTAAAAATCAAAGTGAACTTATTTCCCTTTTGAAATTACTGATTCAATTAAGATCAATTACCCTCGTGAACCTATTTCTTTGATAATACTTAACCGATGAAGGAATTGTATTTTCAAGTGCTATAAATTGTCCATTTAGTTCATCATGAAGAAAAAACGAATTGATATATACAATAGCGCTTCATAAATAAAAGAGAATTCCATCTCTCTCATGAAGGCCGAAATCCAACATCCTTTTCCTAATACTGATATTTGATTACCCTAATTTATTCTGCCAAGTATATGTTCGAGAAAATATGAGATAAAGTTAAAATTTATGGTTATCTTTCTTGACCCGGCTACATCAACAGGAAATAAGCGGATAAGATTTCTGAACAATAAGAGGACAAAGAAGTTCAATGGGTTGTTTCAAGACCTGATTCTCTAGTTATTTGAAATTATGCTAATTACATTTTGTCACATACTACTCAGGTTTTATAACTGGATCAGTAGCATAATAAACCTGCTTACTTGGCGTTGCTCTTTTATGATTATTTTAAATTCATTAATTACAGTACCACAATATTGAAAAGTGGTAGCGTGGATCCTAACCTTCCTGTGTAAACTTCGTAGCTATTTTGTTTCTTGTGATCAGTATTTTAATAGGATCACATTTTACCGTAACATACCGACTAAAAACACGTGAGTCTGGACTGCCTTTTCTTGTGAGCGGATTATTGTATTTTTTTATGATCTATGTATCAATTAGACGTCATTTTACAATCTTGCTTTTGTACTCCCAAACATGATTACTTGTTAGGGAGATACAGCCTGAACAGATGAAACTAAAGAGAGACTCTTGGCGTTCTAATATGTGTGATAGTGTTCCACGAAAGTAGATGTGTATGTGGAAGAGGGCTAGGATAAGGAAGGGAAGATTGCGCGCGGTCCGTGGTCCGTTTGTTGAGAGTACTCCGGCATTCGCCTAGTAATGAAGAAACGACGGAAAAACTCCTATTTAGCAGCCGCTGGAATTGTCTCCAAGATAGTCTCAACTTGACCTGGCTACAGTCGAAACTCCTCCAAACGATTGGACCTCCCGCTGAGAGGCGCTGTAGTAGGAACAGTTGTAGCAGTGAGCTATCTATGCCGATAATTTCATTGGTGCATATACAAATAGTGAAGTATGCAATTATGTCAAATTTTCAATAGATCAATCTTCACCGCACGCCCTCATCCTACACAACGTGACATATTACTACTATTGAGACAGAAACTTCAAAACAAAGGCGACTATATACGGACACTTATCCACAGTGCTCTACACCTTCCTCATAAACGATCCGCAGAAAATAGCAGAAACTCTTGCTCCACCTCCACCAGCACCCGTATTCCGGATACTGCGATTCTTCCATTCCTACGAACCCCATCTTTACCACCAAACGACAGACTTCCTAGACACGACACCTGTGTACCTATTCAATCCCCCCATTCTTCATAAACTCCTAGTTCTGACAAAATATTTCAAACATCACAAAAATCTACCCCGAAACCCAATCTCTCTTAAACCTCGTCTTCAATACCTGCCTTCAGACTGCTTACTTATCCGACCATTGAAAGGCCAGCCATAGCTCAGAGCCAAGTCGCCTGCCTTTCACCAAGGAGGTCTGGATTTCGAGGTTTCGATTCTTAGATAATCTGTGAAATTTGTTCCAACAAAATGAGTCTGCCCACTTCACAGGTGCTAGTCCAAACCTGTAAAGCGCCCTAAACTGTCGTAATTCATTACCAATTCTGGCCGCTGGGTAGTGACGCAGGAGCGTTTGTGAGAGGCGTGTAAGCAGAGATGGTACCTGGTGCTGCTCTTGACATCCGACACGAGTTACGAACTATGTATAAAAGTACTAGTATAACGTAGTATAATGAGAGGATTACTCCAAACGTGTTCTACGCCAAATTGGCTCAAGAGGAACGTTCTCACAAAGAACTTTAAGTGAGGTGAAGCCACTTTCGTTACTATGATCCCAAATTCATAAAGATACTAGTCAGCCTATAAATACTTACCTATTAGCTTTCTCCACAATCCTGGGAAATGACTTGGGGGGGTGGGACCCTCTTGAAACCTTTCCTTGAACCCTGTGACACACAATTTGGTTTTCCCTCTGAAAGATTTCCATCCCTTCAAACCCGTCATCGCGCAATAGACGTACTTTTTCAAATTAAAATCATATCTATCTACCTTTACTCTCGATCTATTATCTACCTCACGAACCTTTAAAATCAAATATCTCTACTCCTCCTCCACCCCCTATCCAATTACGCCAGGGTTCCACAAGTCGCAATCCTTCCCCCCACCCTTTCTCACTGTACCAAAAAGACCTCCCAAGTTATGATGGCGTCAAGTTGCTACGCAGAGTTTGTTCTCCTTTCACCTCTCCATAACCCCTAAGATGTCAATAACCTACAAAATGCCGCTATTACAATATTGCACTGGTTCACAGAAAACTCCAATTACCATAATTCCAAATACATGTCCAGCCATCCTCTTCACTTGGATCTTCACTTCACACTCTCACTACAATATTCCCCTTCGTAACAAAAAGAAACAACTCTATTCCCTGGACTCCAAAAAGCAGATATCTTGGCCTCATCTTTCACTCTAAATGAAGGTGGACTCTCCTATTATTTACAAAGCGTCCATTCCTAAGTTGCACATTCATCATTTTAGGAAAAACTAAAGTGACGATTGTCATTACCACAGGGAAATACAACTTTGATTAAATTAATTTACTTACGTCGAATTTTCAATTTCCCTAGCATCACAATTACTTTTCCTAATATTATTTTTAAAATTCCTTCAATACTTGTCATTTCTAATTCATAATTACCAAAGATAACATCTGTGATTCAGAATTTCCAATGAAATTATTTGAACAATTTATATCAACATTTTCCTTTTCTATTTTAAATGCCTTGTCTTTGACCAGGAACTCCTAGGGATTGACTCTGGAGCGTAACAATTTTTCGACAATAGATAACTAGCCGAATTCAGCCGCTTTTTGGAGGAGAATTCTAACGACCATCTGTTGTGATAGGAAGTTTTCATTGTTTCCGGATCAATACCGGCGAGTGTCGAAGTAGTACCTGAAAAGGGGCCTCGGACCGTGCGCGACCTAAGGACGGACGGACAGACAGACAGAAGGAAGGAAGGACGGACAGAAGGAAGACGGACTGACGGAAGGACGGACTGACGGAAGGACGGACTGACGGAAGGACGGACTGACGGAAGGACGGACTGACGGAAGGACGGACTGACGGAAGGACGGACTGACGGAAGGACGGACTGACGGAAGGACGGACTGACGGAAGGACGGACTGACGGAAGGACGGACTGACGGAAGGACGGACTGACGGAAGGACGGACTGACGGAAGGACGGACTGACGAAGGACGGACTGACGGAAGGACGGACTGACGGAAGGACGGACTGACGGAAGGACGGACTGACGGAAGGACGGACTGACGGAAGGACGGTCTGACGGAAGGACGGTCTGACGGAAGGACGGTCTGACGGAAGGACGGACTGACAGAAGGACGGACTGACAGAAGGACGGACTGACAGAAGGACGGACGTTTGTAAAAACAATTTTTTGGAATCAGGGACCCGAAAGCGTGTATTTCCATTGAATTTCCGAAATCAATTTTCCGCAGCATTACAAAACTTTCTCTATACTATGTACTCCCGTCTATACGCGTATACGAGAAAGCAAAACTTATTCAGTAGTAATAATTTAACTTAAAATAGTACACTCAATAGTAAACCAATAACTGAATACTATAAAATACTAAAAACAATTTACCTTGTGAATCTATTTCATGAAGAATACTTAACGGAGCGAGTAATTATAATTTCAGGATCCACAGACTATCCAGTTCATAGGCACAAAGAAGCACAAATTATCACAGACGAGTGTGATACACAGAACCAAACGAATGCTGTTTCCCAGGTGCAAGATTGTTGTCCCTTTTTCTGTTCTGAAGGTATGTCTTATGTGTTTATTTTGTTAATTGCATCTAAGAATATTGTTCTTTATAAAAATGTGAAACAGTTAATTAGTTTACAATTTAATATTTTATTTCATGTATATTTCAGGCGCAGTTAGTTCAACAGCAAAACAAGTTGATTTAATTATGGTAAACAAAAATGACAAAGGTATTCATGATGTGATCTACAAACCGCTTCTGAAGGTATTTGTAATTACATTATTGATTTCACTCATACAGTGCTTGGAAATGGACAATTGGTGATGAATAACATTGCACACAATGGAAACATCTGTTAACTTTGTCCACTTTCACTATTGTGGAACTGGAAACTGTATTACGGTAGCAGTTACACATGCTACGATGCTACAAAATACATATACCAAACTCCAGTCGAAAGACAAGAATATTTTAGTAATTTCCCAGTATAGGCAATTAGAACATGAAGGACATAAAATAATAAACCGTGTTATTTAATAGATGGCCTAAACAAGCAAACATTTGGCTTCCTTAAATGAAACTGTTTTGCGAAACAAATGATGTACAAACTTCTAGTAAAACACTTACACATGCACACAATACACCAAAATGAAGACAATAAGCCAGGAATCAAAAACTTCAACCGAAAGCTGACACTGATCATGATCAATTTAAGTGAGTAGTTCAATGAACTTCTGAATAACTAATCAATTAAAGTTACAAATATCAAATATACAGTGGGATCAACAGAGAATGAATGGCAT
Organism: Acheta domesticus; assembly: GCA_031308135.1. Classification (NCBI taxonomy): domain Eukaryota; kingdom Metazoa; phylum Arthropoda; class Insecta; order Orthoptera; family Gryllidae; genus Acheta; species Acheta domesticus. The sequence goes on from JAHLJT010007778.1 coordinate 5,319, forward strand.
GATTTTCTTCGTGTATGTGTTGCTTCTCATCAAAACACAGTGATCACATTTTTATAATAGACATTTTCTAATGGGTCTTTGGCTTATGACTCTTGAAAAATCCTACATGGACGTTAGAGACTCAGACTCTTGAAGGTCCCATGTACACATTGTGAACATTCCGAGTTCAATTTACAACTAGGGGTGTTTTTTTTTTATTTACGTCAAAAACAGTTAAAAACTGCGTGTGATGAGCTATGGGGAGAAGTGAATTTTGTGCACGTTTTCATAATTCTGTGGTCTCTATCCTAAACCATATTCTAGTCGAATTTGAATACAGAAAAGAGAGTTTTTTTCGAGTTTTGTTGACAAAATATTCGCTCCTATATAATAAAATGTATTTTCAAAGGTAAAATAGCTATAAATTCCTGCCCTGAACCCTCATGTTCTTCATGAAAGAATAATACTTTTTGCCGCGATAATATGAAAAACGATAATTTGAATAACTATATTTCCCACTGAAATTCAGAAGACGTGCACAAATAATGAAGTTACATTTATGTCCAGAAGCAAAACAAGGGACCATCTCAGCATTTGCCTCAAGGATCAGGGAAACTGGACGAAAAACCTGATCGAGATGGGGGCCATCAACCCAGAAACTGTGCTACAATACTTGTTACAGGTTCTTTAGAATTATACAGTTCAAATGATAAATAATTACATTAACTATCATTGTTAAAATTAATTCTACTTTCCTTTTTGATGCACGGTGTAGTCTCGAATATGTATAGAAACAGTTATACAGCAGAAAAGATTTTACTTGGGACTTAAACGTTTCTATTGAATTTAATCGTTTAATGTCTTCTGGCAAAGTGTTGTAGAGTAATGTACACGAATTGTATGTGAATTTTTTGTAGTGAGCTGTTGATACTACCACCTGGTGAATATGATTACTGCGTCGTGTGTTATACTTATAGACATCGGCGTTTGCTGAAAATATATTCCCGCCCTTAAGTAAGTCATTTTTGACACAAACTACTGATTCGTAAATCAGGAGACAAGGTAATGGTAAAATTCTTAGATTAATAAAGAGTGACTTACAAGAATCGCGTGGGTTGGATTTGCTTATTATTCGTACAATTCTTTTTTGTAATCTGAAAGTCTGTAAACTATAAGATGTGTTTCCCCAGAATATTATGCCATAATCTCAGGCGGGAGTGAACATTGCCAAATTGTACACAACGAGCTGAATGAAGGCTGACGGAATTTGAAAGAATTCTGAACGCGTAGCATAATGAACTTAATTTTGTGTTCAGTTCATTTAAGTGGGTATTCCATTTGAGGTTTGACTGAATTGATAGACCTAAAATTTGTTACATTAACATCAGTCAATGGCACACCGTTCATTTTCAATGGAGTACAGAATTTTTTATTTGATATGGAAAACTGCATTGAAACAGTTTTCTTTTCATTTACTTATAATTTGTTATTACGGAACCAATTTGAAAGTCTGATATGTACTATTACGGTTTCTTTGTTTCAAAGAATATTTGTATCATCCGCAATGAGAACTGTTCTTCCATTTCGAATCGCTAAGGGCATGTCATTTACGTATATAGGAAGAGAATAGAGCCTAAATCGATCCTTGCGGGACTCCACGTGCAATTGGCAAAGAACCGGAAGGTGTGTACATAAAGTTCCATCATTCCAGTAAGGTATTTCTACTCTCTGAGATCGTAGTTTTAAGGTACGAACATAGCCAATCTAGAGCAATACACGGATTCCATACGAAGGTAATTTTGAAAGTAAAATGTTATGATCAATGACGTCAAAAGCTTTTGAAAGATCTAAAAATATTCAATAGTTGCTTCGTTTTGATCCAATGATGAGGCAACATCCTTAAGAAAAGAAAAAATGGCTGTTTCGTAGATTTTGATTTCCGGAATCCATGTTGGGCAATTTTGAAAACGCGTCGTGTTTATTGAGAAAGGTTTCCATTCGCACATAAAAAAGTCTCTATAATATTTTTGAAAAAACTGACAAAAGAGAAATTGGCCTTCATTTTTGTTGCCTTTTTTGAAGAGCAGCTTAATCTTAGCTGTTTTAAAAATATCTGGAAAAATTCCGGTGCATAAGGATGCATTAAATATGTGAGTTAACGGGTGTATAATGGCTGGCGCACACGTCTTTAACAAACATTCCGGAAATTCATCTAAACCGGCTGAATATTTGAATAGTTACCCCGAATAGAGATCTAACCCACAAAAGGAAAAGTTTTCAGGAAAGAGAAAAACCCTCTAATCGCATGTAAGTTTTTCACAGAAATAAATTAATTTCCACCAACTATATATTATGATTTGTGAATCACTGTGAAGTCAAATTTTTGTCAAACGCATTATCGCTTATAACATACTCGCAATCGATCAAACATCTTGCTACAGAGAGATCACTAGTCGCCAATAGGAAAACTTTACCTAAAGAAAAATATACTTTGGAATGGCCTGTGAACCCTCAGACATCGAGGGGGCTATGTATTACGGCCAATAGGTCACTATTCCACTGAAATCTCAATTTTCGACTTTTTGTGGGTTAGATCTGTATTCGGGGTAACTATTCATTTATTTTTTAATTTACCGATTATTTTGAGAATTTCATAGGAAGAGGTTTTCGGAAACGAACATAGTGTCTAAGATTTTTAGGGAAACGTCAGATGTTGAATTATGTGGCTGAAAACTATAGTAGTATGAAGTCGTGGAGTACCAGGTTACTAATACACAGCGGAAAGGAAGCAGTAGAAACCAGAAGTATTCAGATTAACAGGGATATTTTTCAAGGAGATTCACTATCCCCTCTGCTGTTTTGCATTGGTTTGATCCCACTATCAAGACAGTTCTCGCAAGCAGGCTTTGGTTACAAGTTCCATGGTGATGAAAGGCCAGTATCACATTTGTTTACATGGATGATCTGAAAGTGTTTGCTAAGAATGAAGCGATTCTCTCTCAAAAGCTGTCTGATCTTGAGCCAGGTAAAACTTACAAATATGTAGGGATTGAAGAATGTGAAACCATCTCGAACGACAGAATGAAAGAGAATTCGTAGGGAATATTATAGGAGAGTGAGACTGGTCCTGCAGTTCCGCTCTGAATTCAGGAATAAAATATCTGCAATAGGTAGTTTGGCGTACCTGTAGCCGAATGCAGTTTTGGACTAGTGGACTGGACTGAGCAAGAAATTCGCACCATGGATCGAAAAACCAGAAAACTTCTAACAATGCATCAGGTTTCCCACCCTCGACCTGATGTACGTAGACTTTATGTGTCACGTAAGGAAGGAGGAAGAGGCCTCAGACAAGTTGAGGCTCCTAGCACAACGCAATAGTCGGGTTGGGGACGTATGTAGTCAGCCATCAAGATGACCCTCTAATGAGGCAGGTCATGAATCTGACCGAACAATGGGAAACAGAGGCATTGTATGTGTAGCAAGAAGCATTGCGAAGAAAACTAGGCAAGACACGTCGAATAACAGAGACACTGAACTTCTGATGCTGCTAAACATGAAATGTGAGACACAAAAAAATGTTAAAGAAATCGTGGAGAGACAAACCACTCCACGGACAATATCTAAAAAGAATGGACAAGGTGCATATCAATAAAGATCACTCATTTATGTGGCTTAAAAGGGGAAGAATGAAGCCAGAATCGGAAGCACTTGTAATAGCTGCCCAAGATCAGGCCTTGAGAACACGACACTATGATAAAGCGGTTCTCAAAACTTCCAAGATGATAAATGCCGCATTTGCCAGGAGCAAGTAGAAACCATTAATCATATTGTCGCAGCTTGTCCAACCCTAGCAAAGACCGAATACCTGAAAAGACATGTCAGGGTTTGTAACTACCTCCACTGGCAGATCTGTACCGCCCTCGAAGTTCCAAACACATGCTCCAAGTGGTACGAACACTCACCAAAACCGGTGACCGCTGTTGGATTGTGTACGATATTGTACGACCAACAAATTCAAATTGATCGCACCATAGCGGCAAACAAACAGGATATAGTTATCCGGGATTTGGCGAAAAATCGTGTTTACTTGTCGATGTTGCTGTACCTTGCGATCAAACCGTCGTTACCAAGGAGGCAGAGAAAGTCTCTTAAATACAAGAGTTTGGAAATCGAGATCAGCCGAATGCGGGACGTAAAAGCACAGGTCGTCCCGATAATATTCGGAGCTCTGGGATTTTGTTCCGCAAAATTTGAGAAAGAACTTGTCTAAACTCCCCGGTAATTCAAAGACTGGGAAGTGTGCAAGAAATTGCTTTTATTTGGAACAGCCCACATTTTGCGCAAAGTATTGTAGAGGCACGACAGTCACCGAATCTGCTCCTTAGGTAGCTGGTTGCAACCTGGAGTAGATTTTATATTCAGCCGACTCATAACATCTTTAGTCGCGATGTAGTGGAAAAATAATAATACATTGAGTACACACTTTTCACATCGATTATCAGCTCAGTAGAAGAGTATTTAAATGTTTTTTGATGATCGCAATGTTTTACATTTCCTAACATTTTCTGGAAGGTTATTCCACTCCCAGGTCGTTGCTACTAAGTAAGATTTATTATAAAAATTGGTGTTGCTTTTAGGAATATTGCATAGCAAGGATTTCTGGAATCTTTTGTTTTGAGATAAGACTTTTATAAGAGAAGTAAGCACCCGTATTTAATATTTTGTAGAAAAGGCACAAACTATGAAACAGGCGTCCGACCTTTCAAGTTTAATATGTGATTTGCTTTATAGTACCCCGATATGTGATCATACTTTTTGATATTGTATTGAAACCTAACACATGCATTTTTAACTCTTTGAAGAGCATCAGCGGTGATTTCTTTATGTTACCGTATACGATATCACCGTAATCAAAGCAGGGGGAGCAGAGTGATTTTACTAGAAGTTCTTTGGTTTTGGGTGGAGGGCATTTGTAAGCACATTGAGGCATACACTTTGCGGCGAGTGTCCCGAGCATGAGGTTCCCAATTTAGACATTTATCAATGGTCAGACCAAGATTTTTAACTTGAGAGCAGAAAGGAACAGTAGTGTTGTCCAAAATGATATCAGGCATTTTTAGATTTTGAAGTGTTTTATGAGACCGGCAGGACCCAATTATAATTGATTGAGATTTTAATGGGTTTAGCTTAAGGCCGTTTCTCACTGACCATTCAAGTAAAGAGGCCAAATCGTGATTTGTTTTACTAACTAAATGAGCCACTTCAGAAGGTTCCCACTGACATAGATCTGTAAGTCGTCTGCATACATATGATGACTGCACATTGATAGCACAGAGGGGATATCATTAACATAGATCAAGAAGAAAAATGGACCTAGTACGAGCCCTGTGGTACTCCCCGTAAAACTGACTTAGGAGACGAAAAAGCATTCTCACAACTACAGCCTGTTGTCTATGACTAAAATAACTTGAAATCCACGATAAGGTAGAATCAGAGAAACCGAGGCATTTACATTTTGCGAGAAGCACGTCATGGTCTACTGAATCGAAGGCCTTGCTAAAATCTAAAAGCATTAATGTTGTTATAATTGCCTTGATCCAGAGATTGACGAATGTCTTCGGTGACTCGTAACAAGGTCGTTTGCGTATTTCTACCGTTCCTAAAACCAGATTGCAAACTATTGAGAACATCATTTATGACGAGATACTTGTCTATTTGTTGACGTACAATTTTTTCTAGGAATTTGGATAATGTTGGTAATATACTGATAGGTCGGTAATCACAAGGATTTAACGAATTTAAACATTTGGGGGGGGAAGTATGTAAGCTAGTTTCCACAATTGGGGAAAGTATCCGGTTGTTAAGAAGTTATTATATGTGTAAGTGCTGAAGAAAGCGTCTTTTAAAACTAATTTTAATTGCTTGGCCGTTATATCGTCAGAGCCTTTTGAATTTGATTTGAGTGCCTTCACTATTTTTTCGACTTCTTGGCAATCAACATTGTTGAATTAGAAGTTATCCCCGGATGGCGCTTGTGATTCCAGAAAGTGTAGTGACTTTTCTTTAATAATAGGGTCTATTGGATGTGCAATAGAAGCAAAATAATCATTCAGGTCATCTAATGGAATTTCTAATGAACTGTCATTTGACTTACGTTTGCAAATTCCTAAGTTTTTCAGCGTGTTCCATACTCCCTTCGTACTGGAATTTATTGGAAAACATTGTGATAATAACGAATCTTAGCGCTTCTGACTTGTTGTTTTACATAATTTCTAAGTTTTCATTTTCATCGGTTTTAGTAGCTTTAAAACGACTGTATGCAGAATTTCTATCTTTCATAAGAACTTTTAATTCGTTTGTAAGCCATGGAGCAGCAGGCCGCTTGACACGAGAAGTTTTCCAAGGAGCGTGCTTGTTAAAAATGTCCGTTATGATACCATTAAACACATTTACTTTAGAGTCTAATGAATATTGTTGGTAAAACCTCGTGCCAAAGTGCACGCTCACTGTAGACTTGAAATGCTGTAAGATCAAGATTTTTGTAATCACGATAATGGATTGTTTTATTTTTGTATTTAGTGCACTTAGCCGAGTATACAACAAAGAGTAAATCATGGTTTGAAATACCTGGAACAAGAAACTGACCATAGAGTAATACTTTAGAAATATCTGAGACAATCAAGTGATCAGTCCACGATTCCGTTTTAGATGTGCTATGAGTAGGATTCAATTTCAATATTTGCAGATTATATGAATTGAAGGTATAAATAAAATTAGTGGCAGATTTTGATAGGATTTCTTAAGTCACAATTAAAATCCCCATTATAATAATATCTTGATATTTAATCTGTGAGTTCTGAAAGTGATTCCTCTAATTCTAACAACATTCCCGTATTGGAGTCCAATATACAACCCCGACAAGAAAATGTTTTGTGCCAATCATCATATCAACAAACATATATTCCAAGCTCGGTGAGTTTGTAGTAGATGTTTTGATTATTTTGCAAATTATATCACGATCAAACATATCAACACCCCCACCGGATTTCTCTTTAAAATAAACTTTTATTACATTCCTGTCCATTTCGTAGAGTTTATATTTAGGGATCGAAATATCAGAGGATGCGTTAGATTTCAACCACGTTTTACTAATTGATAATACGTGTGCGCTAGCTTCAGAAAGATCATTAATAATTTCTGAGTGATGTCGCTTTAAAGATTGGGCGTTAATGTGAAAGACAGACAAGTCACGAGGAAATGGCGAAATGGGCGGGTTGAGACCTGAGAGTGTAGCAGGGCTACGAAGGGTAGGTACAGAGATCAACGCGGCCTGGGGCCAATGCCACAGGCAGGAATGTCAAGGGGCGCGGTTTCGGCAAGACTTCGTCATCTACAGGTTGCCAAAATTCTGACATTGTATTTGAAAGCGTGTTACTTCACAGGAGAAAGAAATTAAAAATAATATATTAAAAGTAAAAAAATTAAATAATAATAACAATAAAAAATTAAACGTGAGACAATTATAAAACAAATTTTAGGTTGTGCGCCATTTACAGGTAGCGAGTCAACTTCACACATTCTGGTTATGCGTCTTTTCCTTGTGCAATATTTACATATATTGCACCATCAAAGGACCATACATTTTTGAGGTGGAAATTTGCAATACATTTTCTTAGTATTTCTAACTTACGTGCTGTTAAATCTCCCCTGATTACTTTTCCACTGCCTACAAGTTTTCTTTTATTTCGAAATACTTCAGCCCCTTTTCCTATAGGAAACGAAAGCTCTTAAATTAACAAGATTATCCAATTTTCAATAACAGGGCCCCACAATACGAGTTTTCTCTGACGAAAAATCGCTGATTGCTGCCGCAACATTACAATACTTTCTCATTATTACGTAAGTAGAGTACTCAGGCGATAAAGTAAAAAAAAAACTTGCAGAAGTGTTTCCAACCAGCAATGTTTTTTCTCCGCGCTAGGATTAGAACTCACGACTTAGGCATTTCACAACCACTGGTGTGTAAATGACACCATGCTTTCGATAAATTAAAAGATTTGTGTTATAAATAAAGTAAGATTTATTTCCGTTAAAAATAAAGGGTTTTTCTTTCTAAGAAACAGGGTACGCAGAGCGTACCTTGCGTACATGAAGGACACGCCACTGGGCAAGTACCTCTTTCGAGGATACGAACAGAACATTGCAAAATAAGCCTTCCTCATTGAATAAAAAAATCATCTTCCCCACATGTGAAGAATGCAATACATCTCTAAATCTTCATTTTCAAAGTATTCCCAGATACAACAGTCAAAGAGAATTATCTGGATATAATCATGAATAGGGCCCGATAATTAGGTAATTACATATTTCCGTATGTTAACTCTATCAAGTCAAAACCACAATTTATTTACGTTTCATGTCGATTAGGGCCTAAAACCGATGACTTTTTAGTACATATATTTACATATTTTACCCGAAATTACATATATTTACATATTTTACCCGAAAATACATAAATTTACATATTTTACCCGAAATACATATATTTACATATTTTTCACAAAAGTACATATTTTAAATATTTCTTAATATTTTCGTTTTTTCTGCATTCTTTTTGTATAATTCTTCATTTATCCTACATGTTTTTGATAAGGAATAACCAAGACAAACAATTCAGCATTGTCAAACAATTTTTCAGCAGCCTCCTCTCCAAATTGGCGCTATTGCATAGCGTAAAAACGTTGATATTGCAGCACGCAGAATCATACAAAAAGGCAAGGTGTTGCACTCCAAAGCTTCCAGTGTGTAGATTTCAGAGCGCGAGTAAAGCAGAGAACAAAAATACTACTCAGAAATAAATTTTTGTGTTGTGAAAATGGTACGTCTAGCAAGCGATAACTCGCGACCACAACGTATTTTCAGAGGTCTCTCTTGACCTTAATGCCTTCGCCAAAAATTACACGCACCAACGCAGCTCAGAAAGCGCCATTGATAGTTTTCTTTCCCCGTTTGTTGCACTGGAGCCTAAAACCCTTGTTTGTAAAGTATCTCTGTGAGGTGAATATCTAAAGTAAAATCATGATGTGGCACTACAGCTTTTGGATAAGAAAAGGACAGAAATTAATTCACGGCGATTGACTTAAACCTTGTGGTAACGTAGACTGGGAATTTGCCATAGGCAAAGTTTGGTTTATCTTTTCAGAGAAGTCAAGCAATAGCGTCTTGGGTAAGAACATTATTAAAGAAAGCTGAATTTGTGCTAAGAGGTCAATTGATTAAATATCAACCATTAAATATCCCTAATCCGCGAATAGCATTGAACAGTGACATGTTGGGACAAAGTTTGAATATACACCAGTAACTTCATGCAATGTGGAACACTTGGTCGGACAAGGCCTTCGCTTCGAACAGATAATAGGAAAAATTTCATCCCTATAGATATTTGAGTAAGCTCCTCGTGTGCATGCTTGCGGATGAGCCGTTCCGTCTCTCACGGGTAGACTACTTCCCGTGCACTAGTGGAGACAAACGAGGTGTCATTCGACGCGTTTCGGCGTCCTAATGGGAACTGATAATTTGTTTCCAGAAATGGCTATAAAATTCTAAGAAATTTCCAAAAAAACGTGTTTTTTCGTATTTTGGCGCTGTGATCTTGGTAAGTATGCCGGGAACTAAATCAACGCCACCTAACTAGATGTAGGTGGCGTTGATTAAACTCCAGTACAATACCGACGAAGAGAAAGACAGAGAAACGAGGACAACGAAGAAGAAGACGACGAAGACGAAAACGACGACGAAGATTGAGACGACGTAGAAGGAGGAGGAGACGACGAAGAAGAAGAATGAGGAGGAGACGAAGAAGAAGAAGGAGGAGGAGGAGGAGACGCGAAGAGAAGAAGGAGGAGGAGGAGGAGACGAAGAAGAAGAAGAGGAGGAGGAGACGAAGAAGAAGAAGGAGGAGGAGACGAAGAAGAAGAAGGAGGAGGAGGAGACGACGACGAAAAAGGAGGAGGAGACGACGACGAAAAAGGAGGAGGAGACGACGACGAAAAGGAGGAGGAGACGACGACGAAAAAAGGAGGAGGAGACGACGACGAAAAAGGAGGAGACGACGACGAAAAAAGGAGGAGGAGACGACGACGAAAAAGGAGGAGGAGACGGACGACGAAAAAGGAGGAGTGTGACGACGACGAAAAAGGAGGAGGAGACGACGACGAAAAAGGAGGAGGAGACGACGACGAAAAAGGAGGAGGAGACGACGACGAAAAAAGGAGGAGGAGACGACGACGAAAAAGGAGGAGGAGACGACGACGACGAAAGGAGGAGACGACGACGACGAAGGAGACGACGACGACGAAGGAGACGACGACGACGAAGAAAGGAGGAGACGACGACAACGAAGAAGAAGAAGACGACAAAGAAGATGAAGACGAAAAAAGACTAAGAAAAAAAAACACGTCACACAACGAAAGTAATTTAAAGCGTCGGTTGACGTCACATTCAGCTATTTCTAAGTATTTGAAAACAAATATTTGTTCTCATTTTTTACGGAGACCATTGTAAATAACAGAATTCTGAGTAGAATTATGTTTTAATTTTGTTCTTTACGAGCATATTAAGTCTACACAGATCAAACATTTAAGCAAAAGTATTTTATTAAAACGAATTGATATAATAATTAAAGTGTTAAATATATTTCTTACTTTTTAGTACATATTTCTATACATTTTAATACATATATATGTACATATTTTCCTAATTTTTATTACATAATTATCCGGGCCCTAATCATGAATCAATAATTCATTCCAAAGAAAACCAAGAAAGAATAATTTAATTTTGTAAAGCCATTAAACATATTTCTGGACACTGAAGTCCAATGGATACTTGTGAATTGTCACTGTTGTTTTGAATTGTTGTTACTGTCAGATGATTGCAAATTTAACTGCTGTAATTTTTTCTAAAATGAATTGTATTTGCAACAGAAAATTGCCAATTACCATTTGGTTGATACATTAAAAAAAAGTTTTAAATTTTTCTTCTCGTGCACATGAAGGACAGATAAAAGGCAGTGATCTTGGTGCAATTCCCGGCGAACTCAATATTTTTAAAAAATCTATACACACACCCGCGTACCCCGCGCGCACACCCCCCACACCACGCGCGCACACGCGCACGCGGCGCACGCATGCGCACGCATGCGCGCGCGCGCACACACCACACACAAAGCAAAGGTACTATATTGAAAGTGGATTTTTTGTCTTAAATGAAATCTGTTTCTAGTAGCAAGGCTTCCTCCTTGATAAGAATTGTGAATATTGCAAGTTAAGTATCTCCAAGACGAGCCAAGGAGTAAGAACTGAGTGATGTGCTTGATTATTTTTCGATCATAACAGAGGAATTCTGATTATGGCCATGACAACGTGCGGTATACAATGAGTTCCATGCATTCAAGTTATTCAATGTATTGATCAGTGAGTAACATTTGAGTTACACAGCTTGCCCCGTGGGAATTAAACAATGCAAAACATTTCAATATGTAGATTTAGTAACGCAAATGTGGCATTTCTTCTTGAAAAAATAGTTTCTTAGAAAAAAAATTACTGAACAATTATAGTAAAATTAAAAATGACATTTCAAGCAATCCAAGCACTGTGCCAGAGGTGACAGGTACAAACATTTCTGTCCAAATAGTTATTTGAATATTTTTAATGTTGTATGTGTCATGGTTTAGCTAGAATTTTCAAATTAAATGCATTATCTCCGTAAGGTGAAATTGTAAATTATTAAAGTATTAAATATAACTTATTTCAATATGAAAATTGTATTTTTCTTTCATTTTTATTAATTATGATATTTTCAATACTTATCATTATAGAGAAACCTACATCATATGTTACCTTCAATTAGCCTTTACGTGTTGCATTTTTTGGTCGATTATAAGATACTTTCAATGTGAGAGATAGGCGTGTAAGTACGTAGATAGGGTTAGTTTTCCGCAGGCACTCGGAGCTGTCATGTTTGACGAGTTGGGCGGCTCATTTGTTTCCTACGGTCGGGACTGGTAAGTATACACAAGGACTGGTCAGTTTCAACAACTGCGCTGAAACTACAGTTACATTCTTTCACTACACGATGTTCATGGAGTTGAAAAAAATTTTATTTATGTCGAAAACTAGCAAATCCCTTACACTCTCCAAAACATCAGAAAAACCTAAAAGAATGTTGCCGCGTAATCTGCTTCCTGTTCTTCATTGTTCGCAATCTCTTCCTTACTGGCCGTACGGTGGCAAAAACCAGCTGCTTCATAAGCGGATACATCTTATTGCTGTTGATATATTTATTTATTTACGTCAAAAAACAGTTTAAAAACTGTGTGTGATGACCTATGGGGAGAAGTAAAATTTGTGCACGTTTTCATAATTCTGTGATCTCTATCCTAAACCCATATTCTGGTCGAATTTTGAATACAGAAAAAAGAGCCGTTTTTTTTCAACTTTGGCTGACAAAAATATTCGCTCCATATATAATAAAATACATTTTCAAAGGTAAACTAGCTGTAATTTGTGCCCTTAACCCTCATCATGTTCTTCATGAAAGAATAATACTTTTTGCCGCGACAATATGGAAAACAATAATTTCAATAACTATCAGAAGACGTGCACAAATAATGAAGTAGACTATGTGTAGCATCTTCACGAGATTCACTGTTCTGCTCTTCTCTACTGCTCTCTGTGGACTGAAAGACTAGACCATGGGCGTCTAATGACGGCTATATAACTTGACTATTTCACACGTCTTCGATGTGCGAAACATAATTCCGGAAAGATGTGCGACAAGCGCAACAAAGGTAGCACAATAAAAGAGAACTCATTCTCTGTGTTTTTTTGCGGAGTTCCTGTCTAGCTGGGAGACTTGTGCCTGGGCGAATTGAGGAACTTCATGTAACAAATGTTAACTGCAAGAATCAGCCACCGTGGAATATGGTACCCTGTGAAATTCGCTGATGACAGTCAGATTTTGTGATCCCTTCGAAGGTCACGAGCTAGGAGATAATACATTGACATCGGAGTTATCTGATGGTGCGCTGAGAGTATTTGAGAGAAAACGTACCAGCCTGACAGGTGTAAGTTATGTGCTTCGAGCAATTATGATGATGATAATCTTTAATGTGTTTCCTAGTACAATCAATTGTGCTCTTCGATATACAGGACCTGCTCCATATTCATTCCGGCGGCCTGTGTTACCTGGCTAGCACAGAACACCTTTTTGCTGCGTGGTTTGATTGCCGGAGGATGTGGCATTGCTCCACATCACAGGCTTCTGAGTTCTCATTGGAGTTTGTGTATCCGCTCCCACGAACCTTCCACACCCCCCTTCTCTGATGTCACAAATTGGCAGCAGGCCCAGGATTCCCAGAATTCACGTGCCACGATTGTGGACCCCGAAGCGGGGAGCGGGGCGAGACTGTCTTTCTTCACAACTCATGCAAGGTCTGCTCAACTATTTCAACTTATTCAGTACAGATGGGTAGCAGACCTGGCAT
>JAHLJT010007779.1:0-10056 GCA_031308135.1 Acheta domesticus
GGTTTCTACAATCAACTATAGGGATCGCTGGAGCTTACCCTAAACAATCGAGCCCGGACTGACCATGCGCCATTTTTCCTCCCTTTTCCTTCTCTTATCATCCTTCTTACACACACACACGCACTACCCACCACAACTTGTCGGAGACTTGTCTGAGACTTGTTTCGCTGGACAGTGCCCCTCTAGCGGGAGATACCTGGTTGAAAAACTTATCCGACGGTACATCGGAGCCAAAACTCGCCATCCGCATCCATAACTGTTCTTTGAACCACCGTTCAATCTAGCACTATCCAGTTCGTCCTGAATATTCACACAGAATTCTTTTCGCCAAGAAACATGTTTCGCCCCCTCTTAAATCCCATCTTTGCCACCGGCGTGTAGCAATACAAATCGCGGTCCCCGAGCTTAGGGCCTTAGACCTGTGATATCCAGCCAAAATGCATCTTCGGTGTTTTTTACAGTTTTGTCCTTCCAAACTTTCGATAAGGTATGTCCAACCGTTAGCCAACTTCATCTATGTACACTATATTCTTCCTTCATGCTACACGGCGCATTTTGCGAAAGTATGCATGTCGCCACAATATAATGTCATTTCTTTCTATAGTAGAGCCTTTTCCCCTCGCTTTTGCAAATTCAACCCATTTCTTTCCAGTCTGCGATAAAATGTAGTAGGTTTTAAATTTGGTAAATCTTTACATCATTAACATCTTTCATTACATGTAATGGGACGGTCGCACACGAACTAATTTCGGCGTGTGCGAGATGAATATTTTATATAACAGGGAGTCCGGGAAAACTTAGCTGGCTGAAAATGTGCGTTTCTCCGCTACCTGAGTGCGCGAAGGGTCGCCGCCAGCCGCCGGGGGAGCGCCTCCCTTTGTTCAAAGACCGTTTGCCACACCTCTGGTATTTCCGAGCGCTGCGTCAGAGCACCCAGCGTCTTCTCGGAATCGTGGTGACGTGACGCCCACTCGAAATCGGGTTCCAACCGTCGATGGACCCATGGCAATTGGACGGCGCGCATCACGCGGTTTGGCTGCGCCAATAGTCGAACACTAGGCGGGGGTGAGACATGTGATCTCGCGAGCAAGGGAGGTTGCTGCGACCGCGAGACTCGCCATTCCGATACGAACGACGGCCGCGAGTGTTACCTTCCGATGTAAGCGACGACCGAGGTGTTTGGGTCCGATGGCACGACCGCCGCGAGACGCTAGATCGCCGCCGGCAACGCATCGTCGCCACCTCACCCGCCCGCATCAGTTGCCGCCGATGGGAGAGGCGGAACCCGTGTGAGTGCCGATACTCGAATGAACGAAGAAGCTTTCGGACGCGGCCTGAGGGCCGGCCGCCACTAAAAGACCTTTTGTGTGGCGATTCCTGGCCGCCGCCGCCCGCAGTCAATGCCTGCCGCGCGCGCCCGCCCGCGCGCCGCCTGCCGCCACGCCGTCGTCGCCGCCGCGCCAGCCCACGCCCGCGCCGCCGCCGCTGCGCTGTCGCGCGCACGCCGCCGCGTGCAGCCCTACGCCGCCGCAGCCAAGGCCTGCTCGCGTGCCGCGACACCGCCGCCGCGGCCACCAGCTGCCCGACCGGTCCAGTAAACGGTGGAGCGCCGTTGCCCTGCCGCCCGACACCCGGGCCGATGCCGTGACGCCCGGAGGAACGGAGCGCCCGTGCGATGACCCGGAAGGGTTGGACTGTTAAGTTTAAGCTAGTTATAAGTTTAGGTTAAGATAGTATTAAGAACTGTAGGGGGCTTCACCCGATTATTTTTTGCTGTGAATTAAACTCAGAAATCATGAAAGAGCGTTTTACTGTGTAGTGCATGTATATGCCCAGTCACGCATGCGTCCTAAATAGATTCCAGCCGAGCACATGAGGCAACCTGCAGCAGACGGAATCCACAGGTGAGTCGGGTCAACGCCCTGAGAGAGATTAACACCGCCGACACCGATGAGTGGTCGTGTGTACGGGGCGGGTGTTACAAATGGCGCCTTGCAACGTGTGGCAAGCGACGAATCAGGCGAGGCTAATCGTCGCCAATTTGGCTATATTCACTGACGACGTGCCGCCGAACCTGTGACGGTCGAGGTAGATTTCGATTCTTATGGCCCGAACCGCACGTGACCCGACTTACGATTCCTCAGTAAAGGTCTCTTAAATTTGCATGCGTGACTGCGGTAGCTAATAATTAAACTGGCGAATTGCCAAAGTAATAATTTGTTCACCGAGGGTGATATTTTGCTATGTATTGTGTATTTTCTGTGTTTTTTTTTGCTTTTCTTGTATTTGTGTGTTGTGTACTGTGATAAGTGTTTATCGTGTGCGCGTTCAACGTCAAGATGTCCGACCACGAGAGTGAGCCATCAGCGTCACCAGGAGCGGGGCGGAGATGTTGGCATGATGCAGGCGGTAATAGCAAGTCAGATGGCAAAATTTGCTGAAGACAGGAAAATCAGATGGCAAAATTTGCCGAAAATCAGGAAATTCAGATGGCAAATCTTACTAAAATTCAGGGGAATCAATTGCTGAGCTTCAATGCAAATTATTGGAAAATAAAGAGATGCAGGAAAATCAGTTCGCTGAATTACGCAGTAAATTAGGGGAAAGCCAGGAACAGACGGCGAATCAGATTGCCGATCTTACGGAGCACTTCACGGAACGGTTCAACGGAATCAGCGACCAAATAGGCGAGCGCGTAAGAGCGGAGGTGAGTGCCGCGACCGCACGCTTAGACGAGCACATCGCCGCTTACACTCAGGAATCAGTCGCGATTTCTAAACGAATCGGTGCCGTCGCCGAACGACTAGATGCGTCGATCGAGATAAATAACGCTCGACTCGCGGAGTGTGAGGCGCAGGTAGAGGTCAAGCTTAGAGAACAGGAAGGGAAAATGCGTAGCTTGCACGCGCATGTCGAATCTGTCGTAGACGAAACTAAGGGAAAAGTCGCGGAGTTTTGTGACGGATTGAAGGACGCCGTAATTGAAGTTGAAAAAAAGGGCGCCGCGAATTGCAAGAAAATCGCGAGATTAGATGGGAAGGTGATCGCGGAAGTCGCTAGGCTTGATGGGGATATTAAAAATTTGCAAGCGACGACCGAGGCGTCAATCCAGAAACAGGGCGCGGATTTCAAACAAATAATCCGAGAAAGCGTCGACGGTTTGCGCGACGAAATGCAAACGCCCGCAGGAGTATGTTCAGACGGCCACGGAAGTAGAGTTCATTTATCGCCGCCGCAAAATCTCGGTTTTTCAGGTGCGAAAACGAACATCCGTGCGAATTCTTGCGACGCATGGAAGATTATTTTACGTTATCTAACGCAGTACCCAACAGGCTAAAAGCAAAATTCGCTCAACAGTATTTGTTTGGAGCCGCACTCCAATGGAGCTTATCAATGTCAGATTTCCCGAGACATACGAGGAATTTAGGGAGAAATTTTTGAAACGGTTTTGGGGGGAAGAAACCAAATTCACGTATGAGCGCCGACTATTAGAGAAGAGGTGGTATCCGAAGATGGGGATATCATATCTGGATTATGCCGTCGGGAAAATTGCAGCATTCCGTTTGTGCGATCCTTCAATTAGTGATAACCGGCTTATCTGGATCATCACATCACAGTTCCCGGAGCGAATTCAGAATTCTCTGAACAGCGCGCGCTTGGAAAATATCCACTGAATTCCAAGATTTATTTAGGAAAATTCGACCAGGCACGAATTTCGGGGAATAATGAGACAGAAAATGATAAGGCCTCCACCGCAAAACATCAGAGGTGGCCGCGTCGAAGGGGCGACGCCGGCAGAAACAGGGGACAGCACGACCGAGGCCCACCTCGGGACGAACCGACCCGCTGGCACATTCACCCGCCGAGGGGCGAGGGAACCGACCCTCGGAAAATTAGAAGCGTCCGGAGCAGGTAGGCATCAGCGCTTGGGACGCAATACAAGTACTGTAGAGATGCCACTAGTGAGAACCGTTATTGTCGACGAATTATTTGAGGAGGAAGCGGATCGCGATGTCGATCGTGCCAGGGCAAGAAGGTGTCCGATCATCGCCGCAGAGTGCGAGGGCAAGCCAGTCCAGATTTTAATTGATTCAGGGAGTGAATTTTCAGCCGTTTCGGAGCAATTCTATTTTAAATTAAAGAGTGAACACTAAATTTGCCCGAGTTTCCCATTCTTAAAACTTACGTCGTTGGAGCGGATAGGAAGAAAAGCCATCCCATTACTAAACAAATCTTTGTCACTATTAGCCACGGAGTTTTTCAGTTCGATGCTACATGTCTTGTCATCAAAAATCTAGCTTACGAGCTCATTTTAGGCGTTGATTTCTTACGTGAGTTACAGGTCTGTATCGATTTCAAAGAGAACGTGTTGAGGTTCGAACCGCCGTATTTACTGCCGTTCACCGGCGAAACTAATGAATTGATTGCTGATGAATTCAGGATCAACAATTTGAATAGGGACGAGGTACGAGAAAGTATCACCCACTCTATTGATCGCAACCACTGTCTGACAGCAGCCGAGATAGCGCTTACGGGACATGTTGTTCAATAATTTTGAAATTTTTCTTCGGCCGACAGAACCCATTAAGGATTTTTCTCTTCGCATTCAAGTACCGACCGCTCACCGTTTAAATGTAGAAATTATCCTGTTCCATTTGCTTTGAGGACAGAAGTAGATAAGACGATTTCAGACATGATTGCAGAAGGAATTATTAAAAGAGCTTCTACGCCGTATATCAATCCCCTGGTACTAGTAAGAAAAAAGGATGGTGGAGTTCGTATTTGTCTCGATGCTAGGAGGTTAAATCAGGTAACTGTTCCAGATCACGACTCGGTCGTGCCAATTGACGTCACTTTAGGGAAATTCCATGGTGCTAAATATTTTTCAGCTATTGATTTTGTTTCTTCTTACTGGCAGATCGCAATTCACCCCGATGACCAGAAATTCACTGGATTTTTGTACGATGGTTTGAGTTATGTTTGGTGTCGCACTCCTTTCGGTCTCCGAAATTCTGGAGCATATTTTATTAGGTGTTTGGATCAGAAGCTGCCGGATCATGTGAAGAAATTCGTAACTCCTTATATCGATGATTTGGTTATCACGTCTCAATCATTTGCAGAGCATTTAGATCACTTACAGGAAATATTTAAGATCATGTTAGATCACAATATGCAACTAAACATCGAGAAATCACAATTCTGCACGCAGGAGATCCAATTTTTAGGCTATATTGTTGACACGCAAGGGATCCGAATAAATCCGGAGAAAGTGCGCTCCATTCAAGATTTTCGGCCGCCAAGAAATGTTAAGCAATTACGCGGATTTCTAGGCACCTGTAATTATCAGGCACGATTCATTAAGAATTATGCAGACGCCATCGCACCGCTAGTTGAACTCCTCAGGAAAAGCAAGAAGTGGGAATGGAGCCGTCTTCATGACGAGGCTTTTAATAAAGTAAAGGATGAGTTTCAGAAGGCTACTCAGTTGGCACACCCAGATTTCAATCTGCCATTTTTCCTGCATGCCGATAGTAGCGCCTACGGTCTAGGGGCCGTTTTATCGCAACGAGACGAGGACGGAAACGAGAGAGCCATCGCTCTGGCGAGTCGAGTGTTGCGTGGGAGTGAATTTCATTTTTCAGTTTCTGAGAAGGAAGCTTTGAGTATTTGTTGGTCTCTTCAGAAATTCCAGGGATATCTGCTGCATCGCCACTTCACGATTATCACTGACCACCGCGCTCTCACATTTTTAAATAAGTGCCACTGCACGAACGCGCGCTTACTAAGATGGGCATTATGGTTGCAGAAATTTGATTTTACCATTCAATATCGCAAAGGAAACGAGAACGTCGCTCCGGATTATTTGAGCCGGCTATCACAGAAGGAGAGCTGCCGTGCAGAGAGCGGGCCGAGCTTTCAAATGAATGCAATTAAAATTGACGTGGAACCAATTCCGGAAATGCGACCCTCAAATTTGAAATTGTTGCAAGAGCAGGACGAAGTCATAGGCAAAGCAAAGAAATTTTTGAAGGGGGAATTAAATAGTGAAGACCGGTTATACGCCAAGTTTCAGAGCGACAGCTCTGCTTTCAAATTGTCGGCTGATTTAATTCTATTTAGAACCGCCAATGAGCCCGATCCACAATACAAGGTCTGGATCCCGGCTGCTATTTCTAGGAAGTTGACACTTCATTTGCATCAGAAGTACGGGCACTACGGTAGCAAAAGGATTTTAGCCATAGCTCAGGCGTTGGCATATTGGAAGAATATGACGCGAGAAATTAGAGTAGTTAGTGCTAAATGCGCCTTGTGCCAGAAACCAATATCCGAATCGTACTATAACCGGACCGATGGAACACATCATTCCACGCGCTCCGGGTGATCTAGTGTGCTTAGATTTGTACGGGCCACTACCTACCGCTCGTTATGGTTACAAGCACGTGATGGTTATATGTGATGCTTTTCAAAGTTCACGCTCACGTATCCGATCACGAGACCGACGGCGCGAAATTGTTTGCGTAAACTAACGCAAGATTATTTTCAGGAAGCTGGGCAAAGTAAGAAAGTGCTGTCCGATCACGCCACGCAATTCACTGGAAACCTATGGCGATCTACGTTAGAAGGATTAGGCGTACGCACGATTTTTTCCTCTATCAGACACCCTCAAAGCAACCCCAGCGAAAGAATCATGAGGGAACTATCCCGCCTTTTCAGGGTGTATGTTGGTGACAATCACAAGAGATGGCCAGAAATACTGCCCCACATTAATAAATGGATTAATCGCGTACCTCACGAGAGCGCGGGCCTATCTCCTTTTGAAATACATCTCGGAAAGAAGCCACCAGCCGATTTTCCTCTTTTAGAGCGCCTGGCCACGCACAGTGTATTGAACTATGAGGAAAGGTGCCGCATTGTTTACGCGAACTTAAATAGAGCAGCTGAAAAGAGAGAGAAGATGGTCAAGAGACCGCACGAATTCAAAGTCGGGGACAGGGTGCTTCTGCGCACACCTGCTTCGTCTGACGCGCCGAGAGGTCTGTTTGCGAAGTTTTTTCCATTGTTCGCAGGCCCTTTCACTATTCGAGGTAATCCTCACCCCAATGTTTTTGAACTCGTCACAGACGATAGGCAACCGGCAGGAAATATAATGCTTTTAATTTAATTCCATTTCGCGAATGAGACCTGTTTTGTCCTTTTCATTAATTATTGTCGTATTTTAGTATTTTTGTTTGTCAATTAATTAGTGCTCTAGTTGTCTATTTTGTGCTAGTCTTCGTTGAATTTATATGCTATTGTTGATGTGGTTTGTTTAAGTCTCTAACGACTGCCTGTGTCTTCTTCATTCATTTACCGAGGTTTACTTAATTGTCATTGCTTAATTGTTAGACGGTTTATTTATTGTTGATGTGGGTTGGAGTTCTTATTTCCTATAACGAGGACGTTACTGGGTTGGTTTTAATGTTGGTGTTTGTGGATGAGATATTCCCGAGAGTATTTCCCTCGCTTCATTTGTCATAGTTTTTTTTATTTTTCTTGCTATTGTAAGCACTTTGTTCAATTATTTGTAGTTTTAGTGCGTATTTCGTCTATATTTTGATTAGTTTTTTTTTGTTAAATTATTCCGTTTGCTCCCGTCGCATTAGTTTTCTGTTGAGCCATGAAATCATCTTTTCTCTCCGATTTCATAGCTAGGCGGTGGAGGGGGTGAATGTAATGGGACGGTCGCACACGAACTAATTCGGCGTGTGCGAGATGAATATTTTATATAACAGGGAGTCCGGGAAAACGTAGCTGGCTGAAAATGTGCATTTCTCCGCTACCTGAGTGCGCGAAGGGTCGCCGCCCGGCGTCGGGGGGAGCGCCTCCCTTTGTTCAAAGACCGTTTGCCACACCTCTGGTATTTCCGAGCGCTGCGTCAGAGCACCCAGCGTCTTCTCGGAAATCGTGGTGACGTGAACGCCCACTCGAAATCGGGTTCCAACCGTCGATGGACCCATGGCAATTGGACGGCGCGCATCACGCGGTTTGGCTGCGCCAATAGTCGAACACTAGGCGGGGGTGAGACATGTGATCTCGCGAGCAAGGGAGGTTGCTGCGAACGCGAGACTCGGCCATTCCGATACGAACGACGGCCGCGAGTGTTACCTTCCGATGTAAGCGACGACCGAGGTGTTGGGTCCGATGGCAACGACCGCCGCGAGACGCTAGATCGCCGCCGGCAACGCATCGTCGCCACCTCACCGCCCGCTCAGGTGCCGCCGATGGGAGAGGCGGAACACCGTGTGAGTGCCGATACTCGAATGAACGAAGAAGCTTTCGGACGCGGCCTGAGGGCCGGCCGCCACTAAAAGACGCTTTGGTGTGGCGATTCCTGGCCGCCGCCGCCGCAGTCAATGCCTGCCGCGCGCGCCCGCCCGCGCGCCGCCGCCGCCACGCCGTCGTCGCCGCCGCGCCAGCCCACGCGCCGCGCCGCCGCCGCTGCGCTGTCGCGTACGCCGCCCGCGTGCAGCCCTACGCCGCCGCAGCCAAGGCCTGCCGCGTGCCGCGACACCGCCGCCGCGGCCACCAGCTGCCCGTCCGGCCCAGGAAACGGGGGGAGCGCCGTTGCCCTGCCGCCCGACACCCGGGCCGATGCCGACGCCCGGAGGAACGGAGCGCCCGTGCGATGACCCGGAAGGGTTGGACTGTTAAGTTAAGCTAGTTATAAGTTAGGTTAAGATAGTATTAAGAACTGTAGGGGGCTTCACCCGATTATTTTTTGCTGTGAATTAAACTCAGAAATCATGAAAGAGCGTTTTACTGTGTAGTGCATGAATATGCCCAGTCACGCATGCGTCCTAAATAGATTCCAGCCGAGCACATGAGGCAACCTGCAGCAGACGGGAATCCACAGGTGAGTCGGGTCACGCCCTGAGAGAGATTAACACCGCCGACACCGATGAGTGGTCGTGTGTACGGGGGCGGGTGTTACAGTATTTATTTAAAAATGTTTAAGTGTATTTACATAAAATGAAACTTACAAATTCTTATTTAAAATTTTTCTTCTACATAACTTCGAAAAACTAAGTTGTACGTACCTTAAGGTTGTACTTCTACCCAATCTGTAAATCAAAGGAAATTTTTACTTCTTTCAAATTATACGAAAGTAGTATCAGAATCTTGCACAAAACACACGTTTGGGTTCGCGTGCGAAAAAAAACTGGCCATTCCCAAAAGTTTTGTGTGAATCACTTCAGCTTATTTTGTGCGCCATGGACATTTGAAGTCCAAGGCACTATTGGTAGGAAGCGTTGGGCACTCACGTAGTGTCAAATTTCAAGTATATCTAATATTACTAGTGTATGTTGGATGAGGGAAAGTGGACAAGTTCGCAGAGCACGCGCATTAGAAACAAGCACATTTTACTCTTTAAAACGATTCCACTCATACACTGAAATGGTTTTCCATTTGTGTAAAGCAGTTCCACAATATACTTCACGGACGAATTTGTTCCGGTGTTTTTATTATTTATATCGTGCATTTGACTTTGTATTAACGATAATGAAAACTATGTAGTTCATTTCTATCATAAAAATATATATTTAAGCAAAGTGTGAATTGAATGTGAGATAATCTTCGCGTTCCAAGACCCAAGCTCGCGGGTTCAACCCGATCGAACCGTGGATTTTTAAGGGCGAAAAAATTCTTCGTTCGCCTTCCTTCGGAGGGGAAGTAAAGCGGTTGTCCCATGTTCGTAGATTTCTTGCATGTAAATGATCCTCAAGCCTAAATGAAACCTGGAGCTAAATTCAAATCGCCTGTTTCGTCGCCCCGATATACAAATACCTTGTACCTTCTTTCTCCGCTACGTGGTGAAAGGAGCGAAGTGAAATTTGCGTGGTCAGACGGAAGAGCAAGCCTCATGGCCTGAGTCACGCCACGTAAAATTAGGCATCAATTCAATTCAAATTGACAATCGCATATATTGCGGGTATTGCCATTCCCCAAACAAACTGCCAGCAAGCGAAAGCGTATTAATGAGAGGTTCACAAAACGATGAATAATTTGTGAAGCTAA
>JAHLJT010007780.1:0-28584 GCA_031308135.1 Acheta domesticus
AAAAAAAAAACTACCCTAACCTAAAACCTACTTTAACAATAAAGAAAAATCTAAACACGAATTAACAAAACTATAACGTATGAAATAAAATATCGAAACTGAAATAACACAAAAATAACAACAAACGAAAAAATTAGCAAACTGGAAGCAGAACCACAGCAGAACGCAACCAGCGCAAGAAAAGGACCGAGAACGGGCACCATGGCATCGGGCCATGGATTATCAGGATATTCATCCATGATCGGGCATCATATATTCTCTGTCGATCCAACATCCTCTAGATTTCAACATATAGATATAGATCTTTATTCAAGGGGTGTTGGACGAGCACGATGGAACATGTGGATTCGCACGACGAAATCTGCGGAAATTAGTACAAAATCGAGCGCTGTCATCGGCAGTTGGCCCAACCACGCTACACACGCCACAATTTGTCGGGCTCTGGTCGGGCTGTGTGGTGGGGGAATCGGCTGTCGGGTGGCCTTCTTCTCTCTTATCTCTATATTACGAGGGCTGACAATAAAGTAAGGTCTCCAACGCTGCAACTTCGCCGGATCACGCGCTAGGCAAAATCTGGCAACACCGCCGTGTTCCTTGGTTCCCCCACTACCACTTTGCTGCTGGGTGAGGCTTCCCCGACCGCTCAGTCTTGGCTGAGCAGCCGTCAACGATGGAGGTACCCCTCGCGTCAGCGTCCAAGTGCGAATTGCGTTCTGTAATACGTTTTTTGAGTGCGAAAAAGGTGACACCTATTGAAATCCATCGTCAACTAGTTGAAGTTTACGGGGAAAAGTGTATGGACATAAAAAACGTGCGTAAGTGGAGCCGCGAGTTCAATTCCGGGCGCACTAATGTTCACGACGAGGAGAGAAGTGGCCGACCGTCGGTCTCGGATGCGATTGTTCAAGCAGTGGAGGCAGAAATGCTCAAAACCGCCGTGCGACAATTAGGGACTTGGAAGAGAAGCTTGGAGGAGTGTGTAGCAGCGAAACAATCCGTCATATCCTTGTGAACAACTTGCAGTATCACAAAGTTTCTGCCCGATGGGTGCCGAAACAGCTGACCGAAGACCACATGAAGCGGCGCGTGGAATGTGCGACCAAAGTTGTGGCCCGTTTTGAAGAGGAAGGCGATGATTTTTTGGAAGGGTTTGTTACGGGGGATGAAACGTGGGCTCATCACTACACACCCGAAACAAAGGAGTCGTCCAAACAATGGCGCCATAGCGATTCTCCGAAACCCAAAAAGTTTAAGGCGACACTGTCAGCCGGCAAGGTGATGGCTACGGTGTTTGGGATCGCCACGGGGTATTGTTGGTGGATTTCATGCCAAGGGGAACCACTATCAATGCAGCAAGGTACTGTGAGACCCTGGAAAAGCTTCGTCGTGCCATAAAAAACAAACGCCCGGGATTGCTGAGCAAAGGAGTGAAATTTCACCACGACAACGCGCGCCCGCACACAGCCAACGTTACCCTTGACCTGCTCAAGAAATTTGGCTGGGAAATCATCGATCACCCTCCCTATAGTCCCGACGTGGCCCCAAGTGACTACCACATGTTCCCCGCCCTGAAAAAACATCTCGGAGGGAAGAAGTTTGATAGTGACGCGGAGGTTCAGAAAGAGGTCAACACCTGGCTGCGCGAGGCGGACGGAGAGTGGTATTCTGCCGGCATAGACAAGTTCATCGTGCGGATGCGCAAGGTGTTGGAAAAAAATGGCGATTATGTAGAAAAGTAGCCAAGACCTTGGCCTTTCCAACGGTGTATCGCTTTTTGTAAATAAATGTCATTTTCTATGAAAAAAAATTGGAGACCTTACTTTATTGTCAGCCCTCGTATTAAGTTCCTGATATTTAACTAAATGTTAATTTAGCAAATGTGAATATCATTCATTAAAATATAATAATAATAATAAAATTTAAAAAATAAAAGAGGAAACTGGACTTGCAGAAGTCTTTTGCAATATTTCAAGCTTTAAAACACCAATTTAACAACTTTAAAATTATAATTCTCCCGTATAATGAGAATTCCAATCTCTAAATGAAATAAGGAAATAATTGTTTACCTCTTCCCTTCAATCGGGTTACATGAGTGCCAGTGAAACAAGTACTATTGCTACTTCTTCTCTCTTATCTGTAACGATAACCGTGTATCGATGTATCGAACAGCACATCGCTGTATCACAAGGCATGACCAGTCAGCGTGGTATTGTGAGCGTTAATAAAACATACAGTTACATTGCAGTGCATTTGTGTCTTGTATAAAGCATCATTATCAAGTGTTCACCCACAACCCTGCATGTAATACGTTACATGGTGTCAGGAGTTATTGGTTTTGTTGATTGAACGTAGGTAAATCGGCAAAACAAGAAAATGTCGAACATTGAAGAAAACGTGCAAGATCAGAGGTTAGCTCATCGCATAAACATTCGGCAACCGAAACCCCTGGTTTTTGGTAAAAACATGGCACAGGAATGGAAAACGTGGAAAGTGTCGTACAACTGGTACTCAAAAGCAATACAGTTGGATAAAGAACCGCCCGAAGTCCAAGTCGCCACATTTATGACCACAATAGGTTATGAAGCTGAAGAAATATTTGAATCGTTTAACCTCACAGAAGATCAACAAACAAACATGCAGGTAATTATGGAAAAATTTAACAATTACTTTGTGCCAAAAGTAAATGAAACATATGAAGCATACGTTTTTCATAAAATAGTACAAGAAGCAGACGAAAACTTTGAACAGTTTCTGATTCGAATAACAACTCAAGCAAGAAAATGCAATTTTGGTGAACTAGAGAAACGAATGTTAAAAGACAAAATTGTCAGTGGCATAAAAGATGACAGGTTACGTGAAAGATTGCTAGGTACTACAGACCTAACCTATGATAGAACAGTACAAATGTGTCAAGCAAGTGAGTTGGCACACAAACAAGCCAGTGACATGAGCAAAAACAACGAATCGCAGTTGTCAGTTGCCGTAGTGAAGAAAAAGACACAAACAAAGAAAAATAGTGACCATTTCGATTGCAAACGGTGTGGTACGAAACACGGAAAGCGATCTTGTCCAGCATATAAGAAGAAATGCAACACATGTGGAAAATTGGGACATTTTGAAGTTTGTTGCAGGTCCAAAAAGAAGATTCATGTGGTACACAACTTGAAAGACGACGAAGCAAGCTCTCAATCGTCAAATAGTAGTGACACGATGTACATTGGCAGCATCACAGTACCATCAAAAGAAGAAGATTGGTTGGAATTAATAAAGGTGGGAAACAAAGCGTTTCACGCTAAGTTAGACAGCGGCGCTCAATGCAATGTTCTTCCGTTGCATATAATTGAAAAACTTGGTGTTATTGGTGAAATAAAACAATCCGAAGTGAAAAAGCTAGTAACATTCAGTGATCACAAGCTAAGTGTTATAGGTGAACTGAAACTGAAATGTAGGATCAAGCATAGAAACACTGAGCTAAAATTCTTGATTGTGAAGGAAAAAGTTCAACCAATAATAGGAAAGAAGACTTGTGAAGAAGAAAAGCTGTTAGTTAGGGTGCAGAGCGTCAAGATTAATCCAAAATTAGACGAGAAGCAGATTTTCAACGGTTTGGGGTGTTTTAAAGGCTACGAATACGACATCGACCTTGTTGAAAATCCAAGCTTCGAGATCTGTCCAGCTAGAACGATTCCATTAGCCATAAAAGAAACAGTGAAACAGGAGCTCGACAAAATGGTAAAAATGGACGTCATCAAACCGGTCACAAAGCCAACAGCAGCAGTATCGCCTTTAGTGATCGTTAAGAAAGGGGACAAAATTCGCCTGTGTATCGACCCTACGAACGTGAACAAAAATATTAAAAGAAGACATTTTCCTTTAAACACAATTGAAGCCATCGCAGCAAGAATCGCCGGGAGTAAGTACTTCACACGTCTGGACTGCACTCGAGGTTTTTGGCAAATAAGAGTCACCGAGAGAACACAAGAATACTTAACTTTTGCAACACCATGGGGCCGTTATTCCTGTAAGCGACTTCCGTTTGGACTCTCCTCAGCTCCAGAAGTATTTCAGCAGATTATGTCAGAGGTTCTACAGGACATTCCAAACGTAGAATGTGCAATGGACGACATACTAATTCATGCTGGTACAGAGCAGAAACTTCGAGACATCACTGAAACAGTACTCCGAAGACTGCATGAAAATGGCTTGAAACTCAACAAAGAAAAGTGCTTATTCAATGTACAAAGGATTAATTTTTTGGGCCACGTCTTATCAGACAAAGGACTTGAAATAGATGAGACCAAAGTCGACGCGATAAAGAAGCTCAAAGTTCCGAAGAATTGCGAAGAACTACAGAGACTGTTGGGCATGGTTAATTACTTGGGAAAATTTGTTCCATGTCTATCACAATTGACAGCTCCACTACGCATCTTATTGAAAAATGATGTCGCATGGATTTGGGGCCCGGAACAAGAACAGGCGTTCAAAGGAATAAAAGAAGCACTGTCCAGCACTCCCGTCTTGAGGTACTATGACGTAAAAGAAGATGTCACATTATCGGTCGACGCGTCATCGAAAGCATTAGGAGCAGTCTTGATGCAAAAAGGTCAACCGGTAGCTTATGCTACTAAATCATTAAACAGCACTGAACAAGATTATCCACAGATTGTTAAGGAGGCATTGGCAATTCGCTACGGCTGTAAGAAATTTCATGACTATGTTTGGGGTAAGAAATTAACAGTCGAAACTGACCATAAACCTTTAGAGACAATTTGGAAGAAACCGCTTGTGAATGCACCACCGAGACTACGAAGAATATTGCTAGATCTCAAGGAGTACAGCCCTGACATAATATTCAAGAAAGGAAGCGAATTGAAAATTGCTGATACACTCAGCAGGGATTGTGAAGATTCCTATGAAGAGGATGAGGAGGAACTTCAGGTTCTAATGGTTTTATCGATGTCTGAAAGCGTCACTGAAGATTTCAGAAGATCGACACTCGAAGATCCAACCTGCCAGGCACTCATAAAGATGATGAACAAAGGATGGCCTGACGACGTTCTTCAAGTACCGCAGATATTGAGAACCTTCTTCACCTTTCGAGACGAATTATCACATTGTGACGGGCTTATTTTCAAAGGAGATCGCGTGTTCGTCCCCGAAAACGAAAGAATAAGAGTTCTGGAAGTAATTCACAAAGGGCATCCAGGCATACAAGCAACACTTAGAAGATCTAGACAATTCGTATTTTGGGAAGGTCTAACAAAGGATGTTATCAGATTGGTAGAATCCTGCAAAACCTGTCAACATACACAGCGCAAACCGGACAAGGAAACAATCATCATGAAGAAAATACCAAAATTACCATTCGAAATAGTATCGTCAGACGTGTTTTCCTACAAGAGCAACAGCTATCTTGTTCTTGCAGACAGCTACAGCGGATACTACGAAGTACAGAAGATGACCAGGACAACAGCATCAGAAATGATAAGTCAATTTAAAATTTGGTTCGCGACTCATGGAGTTCCACAAGAATTTCATTCTGACAACGCAGTATATTCATCGAGAGAATTTGCAAAATTCGCAAAGGAATGGAACTTCAAACTTGTTACATCGAGTCCTCATTTTGCAAGGTCAAATGGACTAGCTGAAAAGTATGTGGACATAGCAAAAAGACTAGTGAAGAGATGTGACATCAGTGGTGAAGATCTTCAACTGGCATTACTAATGTCAAGAAACACTCCTCGAGATCAAGAACTTGGCACTCCATCTTCAAGATTATTCGGAAGGAATACGAGAACACCAATTTCTCTTTCCAACAACCATCTTCAGCCTAAACTACAAACCGATGTATCACAGAAGCTTGAGAAAAAAAGAGCACAACAGAAGAAATATTCTGATCGCGGAGCCAAAGAATCACAAAGATATCGAAATGACGAGAAAATCTTGATCAGGGACACAGACAACAAATGGTATTCTGGCAAAATATTACATCCAGTTACTGATCGTTCTTACATGATTCAGAAAGATGATGGAACGATAATGCGACGAAACACCAGTTTCATCAAACCAACGAAGATCGAAGGCACAATCACCAAACAAACACCAATTACTACAAACTTCAAGGTGGAATCACATCAAAATAGAGATGGGAGAATACAGTCTACAATTCAAGATCCAACAGTAGATGTACCCGAAAGATCACAACTACCCTTCACCAATTCAGATGATCTCAACAGAGGAAAAACTCCAATTAAGTCAACCTTGATAGAGAACAATGCAACAAAACAATCCCCTTTAGATTCGTCCAAATATATATCAAGATATGGCAGAACTGTAAAACCAGTTGTTAGATTAAATTTGTGAATATTGATCTCTGTTAAAAAACTAATTGATCAAGAAAATGTATTAGTTAGTGTTTGTCTGAAATTTATAATTTAAATGTCAACAAAGTTCTTAAAAATGCAGTGTTGTATGTGATTCATAATTTCAATGTGCAAAATAATGAAAGGTAAATAATAATTTTTATTTTGAGAAGGGAGATGTAACGATAACCGTGTATCGATGTATCGAACAGCACATCGCTGTACCACAAGGCATGACCAGTCAGCATGTATTGTGAGCGTTAATAAAACATACAGTTACGTGTGCATTTGTGTCTTGTATAAAGCATCATTATCAAGTGTTCACCCAAAACCCTGCATGCAAAACGTTACAGGTTTAGCTTGCAGAATTTTAATACGATGATGATTGTAAAATGAGCCCCGAACTATGGTGCGTATATGAGCCCCAAACTTAAACTGGCATTACAACTTGTGTCCGTACAATTTTTGTTTTAGATGCCACCAAGGATCTAGGGTCAAAACAACTAGTGGTGCTACAGAATGGCACAGACTTTCCCGTATTAGTTTTCTATTTCCTTGGGTCTTCGCTAGCTATTCGGAATTGCCACATACTCTTTCTTGCCAGCTACCATCTATCACCGCCAAAAGTACATTTTTTGTCATTTTCTTAATTTTTCGGTTTCCTATTGGTAGAACGAAAATATTAATTTTAGAATATTAAAGAACACAAAAACCTAGCCCTAAATGGCAATTTTCTTTTAAAAATTATGTGCCGTTTAAGAGAAAATGGCGTTTTAGCGCTACTAAAAATGCGAAATTTGAAGCTCATTTTCACAGAAAATTTTTGAGTTTTCAAAATACTTTATTTGAAGTTATTTGAAGCACTTACACTCACAAATATAATAATGTTTACAAATTGCTGGTAATTAAAGATGTGAGAGATCTTTCAAAAAATTACATTTAATTTTTGAAAAAAAAAAAACTCAAAATAAACTTTACGTCATACTAAAGAGTGTAATTAGCACTATCCGTTACAAAAGTTTCAAGAAAAAATTTGCAGCCATATATGAGAAAATGGCGTTTGAGCGTTTCTGAAAATGCGGAAATTTGAGCTACTTTTCACAGAAAACGGTTGTGTTTTCGAGAAACTTTACTTGACATTATTTAAAGCACATGTACTCGTAAATATAATAATGTGAAAAAATCGCCGCTAATGTAAATATTAACGACGTGAGAGACAAGTAAAAAATTACATTTTTGTAATTTTTGAAAAAACAAAAGATAGAGCAATATGGCTTTTATGTCATCTGATAGAGTACATTTACCACTATCCCTACCAAAAGTTTAAAGAAAAAATTTGGAGCCGTTTTTGAGAAAATCTTGTTTTTGTAATTTTTTAAAATTGCACATATTGCACGCAATATTGCACGAAAACTACTAAAATTTTCAAAACATTTACATGACCTTTATAAAGAACTCAATATGCAGAACAAATTTTATTTGAAGGAAAAATCTCTATCTTCAATTTTGTAGTTGGAGAAAGACGCCGAAAAAAATTCAAACT
Organism: Acheta domesticus; assembly: GCA_031308135.1. Classification (NCBI taxonomy): domain Eukaryota; kingdom Metazoa; phylum Arthropoda; class Insecta; order Orthoptera; family Gryllidae; genus Acheta; species Acheta domesticus. Next base: position 7,906 of record JAHLJT010007780.1, read on the forward strand.
TTCACAATTTTCGAAAATTCAGAGTTATCCGTGAAAATCGGACCTATGCCATGTTAATAAGTGTATTTTACTCTATTCATACAAGAAATTTAAAGAAAAAATTTGGAGCCGTTTTTGAGAAAATTTTGAAAATCCCCGGGGGGCTTCATATAAAGTACCCCCAAATTTTGAAGAATCTTTTTCAAAATCTCAAAGCTTCGACTAGAATCAGATCGACCGGGGAATATCCATTTTGGAAGAAATCGTACGTATGGTTTAGGCGCTAGCAGTGTTCACAGACGGACGGACAGACGGACGTTTTCCTTTCAATTGGGTTTTCGGTATCAAGGACCTAGAAAACAGGGTTTCTGGCTACACCACGTGTTAGGGGATTTTTTTTCTTAATTTAGCAACTGGTTTTATCCACTTTTTCGTTATCACGGCCCGGCAAGGATTTTTTTCCGCCGAAAATTGGCCATTTTTTCGCGCAGCATTACATAACTTTCCCTATACTACGTATATCACTCCGTGTATACGTACGTATACGGGAAAGTAAAAAAAATGCACTTCGTACGGCGATAGATAGCAGCTGGCAAGAGTATGTGTCAAGTCCGAATATCTAGCCGAGACCAAAGGAAATAGAAAACTAATACGGGAAATCGCTTCCATCTTTTAGGCAGGCGTTATACTTGCTTTTTAATAGAAAATTTGGGCACCATCATGGAGTTGTTTTAAACACTTCTGTTGGGATACCATCATGTCTTGGATCACTAATACGGCTGCTCCAAAACACGCAAAAACACGTTTTTGGAAATTTCTTTGAATCTTATGGTCGGATCCGAAAACTAATTATCATTCATCAGGAGACAGACACGCGTGGAATGATACCTCATGTTTCGATTGGTGCATGGAAAGTGGTCTCGCCTTGAGTGACAGAACCGATTATGCAGATAGATTAAACCTCGTCAGTCGGCGCAAATCACGGTGTTCGCTTTTACTTTCCCGTATGCATACGGAGTAATATCCCTTTATAGTATTTGAGTAATTTCTCTACCGTGCGTGCATGTGCTTCCGCCTCTCACGGTTAGACCACTTCCCGTGCACCAATTGAGACATATGAGGTGCCATTCGATGCGTCTCGGTCTCTTGATGGGGAACTGATAATTTGTTTTCCGATCCGGCCATACGATTCCAAGAAATGGCCAAAACGTGTTTTTTTTCGTGTTTTGGTGCTCCGATCTTTGTGAATACGACGGGACCAACGCCACCTAAATATATCTATGCAGTTGGCGTTGCTTAACCCCATTATTCCGTGGTTATTTTCAGTGCACGACACCATAATTTTCTTCCATGAGGATGGCAACATTGATTTTGACAAACAGCAAAAATTAAATGAATATCGCCCGGCAGAATGTGTTGTAAATTCCGAAGTATTTCAGTTGTGAAGTGTTTCATACGTATTTTGTATAAAGATTTTGCAACTTGCCTTGGAACATTAAATTTGAAGAACGTGAAGTAAATATAAAGAAAACAAGAACTGTAAATACTAAACAATACATTTCATAAGCGTGCAAAAATAGATTTTTAATTTAATGTGACTTACAACTTATACACATAAACATACAAAGTTGTAACCTTTTAATACTTATATATATTCGCGTTCAGAACAAAAATCAGACTGAGTTTGTGGAGTTTTAAAATCTTAAAATAGAGGACAAAAGTATGGAAGTGTTAAGCAACTCAGGGGAATCAGATGTAGTTGTAAATTTTACGTCAGAATTTTCCTAATGGAGAATGATCTTTTGTTAGTAGAGACCGGAAAATATGTAGAATGAATCATCAAAATATGTACATAAATATGTAATGAAAACAGTAAGAATATATAATAAATATGTAAAATAGTACATAATATGTAATATTAAAAAACTTTAATTGTGAACTCATTTACATCTATTATGAATTTACATTTATAAAAAAATTCCTATTCAAATTTTAAAAACAATGCAAACGTTTTTAAAATCATTTGGAACACACAAGTTGATTTCCACCTGCACCATACAACTTTTCCATCAGCAGTAAAACCTTCACAAATTGTTTTCTAGGAGGTAGTTTAGCAGCCAGACTAGACGCGATACCAAGCCATCGTTCAATCTGGTGAAATCTACGACCCACAGTCACTGCGGCATGGAATATTCTCATCCAAGAGTTACACGACGGCGATCTCCATTGTTTCTTGGAAATTGAGGTTAAATGTCACCAAACACGGCGTCAATGATAATTTTCACACCTAAAGGTGAGAATGATCTGACGCTGACGCGCACTTCCGCCACTGAGAAACTGAAGCAGGCACGTCGGACTGTGAGGATATTCGACCGCGTCTTCACGAAGTGTATCTCGAGTAGAGTACGCAGTAGCACGAATGTAGCAAAAAGTGCTGAATTTTTTGAAAATACTTCTTTTCATAAAAATATATAAGAAAATTGATAAAATAAAAAAGTATGTCGAGAAAATACCGAAACATGTAAAATATGTAATATAATACCTAATATGTAGAAATATGTGACGAAAAACTCTGATATTGTTTTAGGACGGTGACAATTCGTCAAGATTAAAATTTTGAGAACGGTAAGTAGAAAGACAAAATATATGTAATTACATAAAAATCCGGTCTCTATACAGACGTCCGGGGAGGAAACGTCGAAACGTCGAAAATAAGCTCTTAAGTCAATTCTAAGCATATTTTGTCTAATAAACTATGAGGATATTCCGAATGGTTGCGCCGTAATAAGCACTCAAAGTTGGTTCGAAAAATTGGCTTAAGGCAAAAATTTGCATTATATAAGCATAAAAAACACTTCAGAATCATATAATTGTTTATTATTTACAAAAGAATGAATATATTTGTTCAGAAAGAAAAATTAAGCGAGAAATAAAAAGCACCCAATTTACACGATTCGACTGCTTTTTCATTTCTCGCTTAATTTTTCTTTCTGAGCAAATATACTAATTTTTTTTGTAAATAATAAACAATTTACATGTTTCTGGAGTGTTTCTATGCTTCCATAATGCAAATTTTTGCCTAGAAATACTTTTTTCATATTAACTTTTGAGTGCTCATTGCGGCTCAACCATTCGGAATATCCACGTAGTTTATTTTCCAATAGCTTATTTTCGACGTTTCCTCCCCGGACATCCTGTGTATTAGCATTCGAGAATAACGGAGAACAGATTACAGGCGTATCAATTATTAAGAAACAACTAGTGGTGCTACAGAATAGCACAGACTTTCCCGTGTTAGTTTTCTGTTTGTCTTGAAAACCGCCATCTATCGCCGTTCCAAAATACATTTTTTCGACATTTTAAGTTTTCGGTGTTCTAATAGCAGAACAAAACTATTACTTTAAAGAATATAAAAAAAAAACAATTATACCTTGCCCTAAATGGCAATTTTCGTTGAACCATTTGGAGCTGTTTCAGAAAATGGCGTTTAAACGCTACTGTAATGCGAAATTTGAAGATCTTTTTAACAGAAAAGTTTTGAGTTTTCGGAAAACTTCATTTGAAGTCATTTGAAGCACTTACACTCACAAATTGAATAGTGTTTACAGATTGCTGGAAATGTGCACTTTAACCGTGTGGGAAAACTTTCAATAAAATTACATTTTTGTAATTTTTGAAAACAACAATTTGGAAAAACAAAATACCCCAAATTTAACTTTACGCCATATTAAATAGTGCAAAAAAGCACTATCCGTTCAAAAAGTTTGAACAAAGAATTTGAGACCATTTTTGAGAAAATGGCGTTTGAGCATTTCGGAAAATACGCAATTTGAGCTAGTTCTTCACAGAAAACTATTCAATTTTCGAGAAACTTTCTTTGTCATTACTTAAATCACATATACGCATTAATATAATAATGTGAACAAATCGCCGCTAATGTAAATATTAACAACGTGAGATACAAGTCAAGAAACTTATTTTTTCAATTTTTGAAAAAACAAAAGAATATATGAATATGGCGTCAATGGCATCTCATAGAGCACTTTTAGTACTATCTTTACCAAAAGTTTTAAGAAAAAAATTGGAGCCGTTTTGAGAAAATCTGCTTTTTGTAATTTTTTACTTTCCCATATACGTACGTATACACGGAGTGATATGTAATGTTGCGGGAAAAAAATGGCCAATTTTTGCCAGAAAAAAATTTGTTGCAGGCTATAATACCGAAAGAATGGATAATCAGTTGCTAAATTAAGAAAAAAAATCCCGAAACACGTGGTGTAGCCAAAACCCCTCTTTTGTGGGTCCTTGGTACCGAAAAACCAATTGAAAGGAAAACGTCCGTCTGTCCGTCCATCTGTGAACACTGCTAGCGCCTAAACCATACGTACGATTTCTTCCAAAATGGATATTCCCCGGTCGATATGGTTCTAGTCGAAGCTTTGAGATTTTGAAAAAGATTCTGTAAAATTTGGGGGTACTAAACACCGGACATTTTCAAAATTTTCTCAAAAACGGCTCCAAATATTTTCTTTAAATTTCCTGTAAGAATAGAGTAAATATTATGTTAATGAGTACATGAGCATTAACAATGTCGAGTAAATTTCTCGATAATTCGAATCGTTTTCTGTGAAAACTAGCTCAAAATTCCGCATCTTCAGAAACGCTCAAACGCCATTTTCTCATAAAGGTTCCAATTTCTTTATTGAACGTTTTGGAGCGGATAGTACTAATTGCACTCTTTAATATGACGCAAGTTATTTTTGAGGGTATTTCTTTGTTTTTTGAAAAAAAATACACAAATGTAATTTTTTTGAAAGGTTTCTCAAAACTTTACTAGAAATTTGTAAACACTATTATATTTATATTAGTAAGTGCTTCAAATGACTTCAATGAAGTTTCTTGAAAACTCAAAAATTTTCTGTGAAAATAAGCTTCAAATTTCGCATTTGTAGTAGCGCTTAAACTCCATTTTCTTAAAAACGGCTACAAATGTTTAAAAGAAAAATGCCATTTATGATGAGGTTTTTGTGTTTCTATAATATGGGGAAAATGTTCTGGAAAAATGGGGGCCAAACATGGTCGCCCAATATGCGGCCAAGTTATTAGCGGATTTCTAGAAAACATACAGGCCGAACGAAAATCGGATTTCACCTGTGAATCCATCATGGAATTCCGTGCAAGGTCATAGATTTTCAGAAGATTCAAGTAAATTTCTCCAAACATTGTTAGTTTTCAAAAAATTGGCGAAAAACTGATCAAACCAATTTTGGTCATTTTTTTAAAAACTTGTCTCACGGTTCATTGCTCGTCCAAAAGCAGTAGATAATGGAATTTTTCAACCCAATATTAAAGTTTTAAATCGTACTTTACTTCCTAAACAGAAACTAGTTTGCAGAATTTTGGAGAAGAGTGCATCATCTACCCATTTTTTTCGTGCAAGGCGAAAACTGGAAATTTCGTCGTTTCATTTATGGACGAAAACTGTCGATTTTGGGCGGAATCTTGAATCGGAAAAAATCTATATCGCAGCCCGGAATCGCATGGCGAGTTCACTGGTGAAATCAGTTTGTCAAAATGATCGTTTGTTTCCCATAAATTCACGAGAAAACGAACCATCCAATTTTGGTCATTTTTTAAAAAAAATTGTCTTAGGGCTCATTTCTCGTCCAAATCCGGTAAGTAATGGAAATTTTGCAAAACTATATTAGAGTTTGAAATCGAATTTACTTCATGAATAGACATAGTTTGCATAATTGTGCAGAAAAGTGCATTTCCTGCCATTCTTTCGTGCAAGCCAATAAGACGAAATGTCGTTGATCCACTGGTATCGATTAAAAATTGTCGAATTTAAACGAATCGGCTGAAAATGCACATCCCACCGCAAAATCGCTTGGCGAGTACACTAGGGAAATCTTTTTTCAATCAGATCATATTTTAAAAATTCGTTTCTCGGCTCATTACTTAACCAAAAGCGGTAAATTATGGAATTTTTTAACTCCGCATTAATGTCTAAAATCGTATTTTACTTCCTGAGTAGAAATAGTTTGCATAATTTTGCAGAAAAGGAATTTTCGCATATTCTTTCGTGCAAGCCAAAACTCGAAATTCGTCGATCCATCCTACTCCAATTCTGGACAGAAAAAACTGGGACATGTCCACTTTTAGTCATTTTTTATAATTCCGCCTCATGGCACATTTCTCGTTCAAATGCGGTAAAAAATAGAAATTTTCCAATTGCGGTAAATATGCGGTAAACAGTGTCTGAGTGTCTCTGTGTCAATGTGTCTCTATATCTCTGTGTCTCTGTGTGTCTGTGTCTGTGTGTCTGTTCTGTGTGTCTGTGTCTGTGTGTCTGTGTGTCTGTGACTGTGTGTGTGGTCTGTGTGTCTGTGTGTGTGTGTCTGTGTGTGTGTCTGTGTCTGTCTGTGTGTGTGTCTCTGTGTGTGTCTGTGTGTGTGTCAGTGTGTGGTCTGGTTGTGTGTACGTGTGTGTCTGTGTGTGTATCTTGTGTGTGTGTCTGTGTGTGTGTGTGCCAGTGAGTGTGTTTCTTTGTGTGTCTGTGTTTCTGCGTGTCTGTGTCTATGTGTGAGTCTGTCTGTGTGTGTGTTTCTGTGTGTGTCTGTGTCTGCGGTGTGTCTGTGTGTGTGTGTCTGTGTGTGTGCCTGTGTGTGTGTCTCTGTGAAAGTGTGTGTCTGTGTGTGTGTCTGTGTGAGTGTGTCAGTGTGTGTGTTTGTGTGACAGTGTGTCTGTGTGTGTGTCTGTGTTTGTCTCTGTGTGTGTCTGAATGTGTGTGTGTGGGTCTGTGGTGTGTGCTGTGTGTGTCTCTGTGAAAGGTGTGTGTCTGTGTGTGTGTCTGTGTGAGTGTGTCAGTGTGTGTGTTTGTGTGACAGTGTGTCTGTGTGTGTGTCTGTGTTTGTCTGTGTGTGTGTCTGAATGTGTGTGTGTGGGTCTGTGTGTGTCCTGTGTGTGTGTTTGTGTGTGTGTCTGTGTGTGTGTCTGTGAGTGTGTCCGTGTGTGTGTGTGTGACTGTGTGTGTCTGTGTGTGTCTGTGTGTGTAACTGTGTGTGTGTCTGTGTGTGTGTCTGTGTGTGTGAGTCTGTGTGTGTGTCTGTGAGTGTGTCCGTGTGTGTGTGTGTGACTGTGTGTGTGTGTGACTGTGTGTGTGTCTGTGAGTGTGTCTGTGGGACAGTGAGTCTGTGTGTGTGACTGTGTGTGTGTCCGCGTGTTTGTCTGTGTGATTGTCTGTGTGTGTTTATGTGTGTCTGTGTGTGTGTCTGTATGTGTCTGTGTGTGTTTATGTGTGTCTGTGTGTGTGTCTGTGTGTGTCTGTGTGTGTGTCTGTGGGTGTGTCTGTGTGAGTGTGCCTGTGTGTGAATGTGTCAGAGTGTGTCTGTGTCTGTGTGTGTGTCTGTTTGTATGTGTGTGTGTGTGTCTGTTTGTGTGTCTGTGTGTGTCTGTGTGTGTTTCCGTGTGTGTCTGTGTGAGTGTCACTGTGTGTGCCTGTGTGTGTCTGGTTGTGTGTGTCTGTGTGTGTCTGTGTATGTGTCTGTGTGGGTTTGTCTGTGTGTGTAAGTGTGAGAGTGAGTCTGTGTGTGTCTCTGAGAGTGCGTCTGTGTATGTGTCTGTGTGAGTGTCTGTGTGTGAGTCTCTGTGTGTCAGTGTGAGTGTCTGTGTGTCTCCGTGTTTGTCTGTGTTTGTGTCTGTGTGAGTGTCTGTGTGTGTCTATGTGTGTTGTCTGTGTGTGTCTGTGTGTGTGTCTGTGTGTCTGTCTGTGTGTGTGACTGATTGTGTCTGTGTGTGTCTGTGTGTGTGACAGTTAGTGTGTCTGTGTGTGTGTCTGTGTGAGTGTGTCTGTGTGGGTGTCTGTGTGACAGTTAGTTTGTGTGTGTCTGTGTGTGTCTGTAGGTGTCTGTGTTTGTTGTCCGTGTGTGTGTCTGTGTGTGTCTGTGTGTGTCTGTGTGTTAGATAGATAGATATTTATTATTTCCGCAGGTAGGTTTATACAACCTGGTGGCGGAACACTAAAATTTACATATTATATCTACATATTATAATTATGAATTAAATACAATGTAACTTAAAATTATTTTAAGACAATAATAATCATAATAATAATAATAATATAATAATAAGATAACAATATTAACAAAAATGCATTAATAACAATACCCGCATTATTACTACTAATTCTATTAATTATGGTGGTCCTGTACAGATACTTTATACTAACATATACGACTTTTTATACACTGCACTCCACTTCACTTCACTTCACTTCTCTTTCTACTTCTATATAGCACCACACTTCACAACACGTCACCACACGTCAATATGAATACTATAAACCAATGCATCTAATAATTATCACAGTACTAATAATGGTTACAATAATTACTAATAATAATAAATAATTCTATTGAACATAACTTACTAACTAATAAAATTTACAAATATCATTAGTTAATTTACTTTTAAATCTCTGAAGACTTAGAGGAAAGGGTTCCAAGGCTGTCGCAGGCAACTTATTCCAGTCCGTTATAGATCTATTTGTAAAGGAAAATTTTCCAACATCTGTTCTCTGTGGCCTGAACTGTATTTTGTGCTTGTGATCCCCTCTACTAAAATACGTGGGTCTACTGAGCCGGATGTGGATATCTTTCCAAGCTGGATAACCGACATACGCTTTGTACAAAGCACAGAGTCTTGCCTTAACCCTCCTGATTTCTAATGACTCCCACTCTACTTTCTTCCTATTGCTTCGGAAAATAAATTTACATGCTCTTCTCTGTACTCTATTCAAATATTCCTTTTGTGATATTCTATAAGGGTCCCAACAAACCGTCCCGTATTCCATTAATGGGCGAACTAGAGATATATAAGCTAATTCTCTTGCTTTCGCAGTACTCTTTTTTAGTATTCGCATAGTAAAATGCAAAGATTTCCACGCTTTCCCCACGACAAAGTTTACCTGATCTTCCCAACTCAATTTGCTATCAAAAATTATTCCCAGATACTTACAAGACACGACTCTTGGAATATTCTCGTTGCCTAAACGGTATTGAGTTTCAGTATACTTGCGGCCCCTACCAAACGTGATGGTTTTTTCTTTTCGAACTATTTATTGTCATGCTATTTTTTTCCGCCCAGAGATGTAATCTATGTAGATCATCCTGCAAAATATCCTCATCTACTTTTGAATGAATAACTCGATATAATATACAGTCATCTGCAAATAGTCGTACCTTTGAAATTAAATTGTCTGGCAGGTCATTCACAAAAGCTAGAAAGAGGAGAGGTCCAATAACGCTTCCTTGGGGAATCCCTGAAGTTACCTTTGCTAGATTTGAAAATTGTTGTCCAACTCGAACTTTCTGTTTTCTATCTCGAAGAAGCTCATCAATCCACGCGACAACTCTGGTGTCAATACCTGACTGCAGTAATTTATGAACCAGTTTGTCGTGAGGCACAACATCAAATGCCTTCGCAAAATCTACTATTACGGCGTCCACCCTCCCACTATCATCAACTTCATCTGCTATATCCTGAAACAATGATGCTATCTGACTCTCGCAAGAGAAACCATTCCTGAAACCATGCTGTCCCTGAAAGAGCCATTCTTTTTGTTCCCATTCTTGTCTAATATAGTTAGTTATCAAATGTTCCATTAGCTTACATACAACTGACGTAAGACTTACCGGTCTATAATTGGCTAAAATAGTTCTGTCACCACTTTTAAAAATCGGAACAACGGTAGCTAGCTTCCAATCGTCGGGCACTCTTGAATTGTTGATTGAAACATGAAATAATCTTGTTAAATACGGTAAAATTGCCTCTCCTCCGAGTTTAATTATATCAGTTGAAATGGCATCTGGACCCCTCGACTTTCCGTTTTTCATAGATTTAATTCGTTTTCGCAATGTATGTACGTCTATAATAAACTGGTTTGGCACAGCCTCCCTCGAAATCTGAGTGTGCTGAGATTTTGTTTTAAAAACGGAACTGAAGTAGGTATTAAACGCGTTTGCTTTTTCCCGATCATCTGTTAGTAACGTGTTCTTTGTATCTCTAACGATAGGAATTTCTTCTTTATTTCCTCTTCTTCTGCGAACATATTTGTAAAACCCCGACCAATTATTTCCCTCCCCGTCGAGAATATGTTTTAAAAATATTTCCTGCGCAATTTTCTTTTCCCGTTCTAATTCTTTTGAGCAATTACGAAAATGTATCCTGTCAGTTTCACTACGATGTCTATTATTGAAAGCCTTTCTGGTTTTTCTTTTCATACGTCGAATTTTCGCATTGTAATATTCTGGATCTGAATTGCTTTTTAAGAATTTACACGGCACAAACGTTTGTAATGCATTATCTAGAATGTTCTTAAACGCTTTCCAAATTTCGTCCATACCTCCGTCTATTCTCAGAAAACGATCGTACTGTTCTCTCAGGTAGTGGTGAAGCCCCTCTGTATTTGCCTTTTTGAACTGCCATATTTTTGTTCCGTTAGGAATTCTTTTCAGTGAAATATTTATGTCTAAGTCAACTAACACCGCTTTGTGGTCGCTTATGCCCTCAATAACGTCGCAAGATAAGAAAAGCTCTTGCGGCCTAATTAGGTAAACATCTAAAAGTGCTTCCTGCCGCGTCGGCCTATCTACTACCTGCGCTAAGCCCCCCTCCCCGACGAGTCTATTCACTAACTGTTGTACTTTCGCTTCGCTCACAGCGCCTTTCCAATTTGCTTCTGGAACATTTAAATCACCGGCGATAACTATAGGATGTCTGTGGGTGTTTTCTATTTTCTCAGAAATGGCTTCCAAAATTGCGTAATTTTCATTTGGTGGCCTATAGCAAGCAATAATTTCTAATATATTCCCCGAATCACTAATTTCTATTCCCATTATCTCAAATTCTTCATTAACCCAATTTCTCCCTATATTTATTCCATCCTTTACACAAAAGAATATCCCCCCACCTCTAGTATTTCTATCCCTCCTAAATGACCTGTAATTAGGACGAAAAATTTCAGAGTTAGCTATCTCTTCCGTTAGCCAAGATTCAGTTCCTATTATTACATCTGGATCACAAGCCTCGACTAAATTCCAAAATTCGATTTCTTTATTTTTTATACTGCGACAGTTCACCTGCAACAGCCTTATGGATCCCTTCCTCACCTGAAACTTTACGGTGTCCACTCTTCCGTCGGGCATCGCCGTAGAAACCACCGCCACCGCCGCCACCGCCGCCGCCGCCGCCTCCACCACAGTCGTCGACGCCACCGTTGCCGCCGCCACCGTCGTCGCCAACGCCGACGCCGACGCCGACGCCACCGTCGTCGCCGCCACCGTCGCCGCCGCCGCCGCCGCCGCCGTCGCCGCCGTCGCCGTCGCCGTCGCCGCCGTCCCCGTCGCCGTCTTCTCCGTCGTCGCCGCTGTCACCGCCGCCGTTGCCGCCTCTGTCACCACTCCGACTCTCACTGCTGACGCCGCCACTTCCCGACTCAATTTCCAGAATTGTCAGCGTAGACGCAAGGATGACCGAATGACATCGTCATGTAGGCGACCTAGCTTCCACGCTCCCTTCTGATTCAAATGCAGTCCGTCGCGCGCCAAATCCTCGTGGTGGAGCCAGAAGTTAGGGTCTACAAATAGCCCGTCAAAAGATTCACATGCCCGGAAAATGTGACGATTTAAGTCCCATATTTTGCGGTTATGAACATCTTTTCTGCAAACAATTCCGCTAAAAATTACTTGCGCATTTTTAAATTTTTTCTTCACGGTTTGTCCGAGTCTAACGCACTGTCTAACAGTTCGAAACACTGGTTGCCGCTTCGACGAGTTGGTTCCCACGTGTACGAGGACCACTTCTACACTATCATCATTTGAAACTTTTTCAATGACTTTGGTCATATTATTCACATCCGCACCAGGGTAGAATGCCACATCAGCGCCCTTAGCACGACACACTCCTCCACTGTGAAGCAGCATAGAGTCACCAAACACCTTCACTTTCCTCTCGAATGGCCGTTCAGTAGGCATTCGCGATGTCGTTTGCGCTTCGTTTGGTCTTGCAACATCTAGGGTTGGCTGTGCAGTTTCCTGTCCTTCCCGGCTATCGTGTTTCTGCTCCAGAACTTGTAACTTTAAAGTTAACTCACCGATTGACTTGTGAGCCTCCTCCAGTTGCGCCTCCAGTCTCCGAAGCCTCCGTTCGCTCCTTTCGCACTTGCGACAGGTATTCATCGCAGTGTCCACCGCAGTTTCCGCTCCAGGCCCGGGATTCTGCTCTATTCCAGCAATCAGCAGCAGAATAGCCAGTATGCTCGCGCATATGAGCTGCGAATGCTTGCTGTTCTTATGTGTGTTTGTATGTGTGTGTCTGTATGTGTCTGTGTGTGTCTGTGTGTGTGTCTGTGTGTGTTTCTGTGCGTGTCTGTGTGAGTGTCTGTGTGTGTGTCTGTGTGTGCATGGTTGTGTGTGTCTGTGTGTGTCTGAATGTGTGTGTCTGTGTGAGTTTGTCTGAGTGTGTCTGTGTGAGAGTGAGTCTGTGTGTGTGTGTCTGTGTGTGTCTGTGTGTGTGTTCGTGTGTGTGACTGTATGTGTGTCTCTGTGTGTGTGTGTGTCTGTGTGTGTGTCTGTGTGTGCATCTGTGTGTATCTGTGTGTGTGTGTGTCTGTGTCTGCGTCTGTGTGTGTCAGTGTGTGTGTCTGCGTGTGTCTGTGTGTGTGCCTGTGTGTGAGTCTGAGTCTCTGTGTGTTTGTCTGTGTGTGTGTCTGTGTGTGTGTCTGGTTGTGTGTGTCTGTGTATGTGTCTTTGTGTGTGTCTGTGTATGTGTCAGTGTGTGTCTGTGTGTTTATGTGTTTGTATGTGTGTCTGTATATGTCTGTGTGTGTCTCTGTGTGTGTCTGTGTGTGTCTGTGTGTGTGTCTGTGGGAGTGCGTCAGTGCGTGTGTCTGTGTGTGTGTCTGTGTGTGTGTCTGTGTGTGTGTCTGTGTGTGTCTGTGAGTGTGTCTGTTGGAGTGTGTCTGTGTGTGTGTTTGTGTGAGAGTGTATCTGTGTGTGTGCCTGTGTGTGTGTCTGTTGGAGTGTGTCTGTGTGTGTGTTTGGGTGAGAGTGTATCTGTGTGTGCCTGTGTGTGTGCCTGTGTGTGTCTGTGTGTGTGTCAGTGTGTGTGTCTGTGTGTATCTGGTGGGTGTCTGTGTGTCTGTGAGTGTGTCCGTGTGTGTCTGTGTGTGTTTCTGTGTGTGTCTGTGTGAGTGTCTGTGTGTGTGTCTGTGTGTTACTGGTTGTGTGTGTCAGTGTGTGTCTGTGTGTGTTTGTCTGTGTGTGTCTGTGTTAGAGTGAGTCTGTGTGTGTGTGTCTTTGTGGGTGTCTGTGTGTGTCTGTGTGTGTGCCTGTGTGTGTGTCTGTGTGTGTGTCTGTGTGTGTCGGTGTGTGTGTGTCTGTGTGTGTATCTGTGTGTATCTGTGTGTGTCTGTGTCTGCGTCTGTGTGTGTCAATGTGAGTGTCTGTGTGTGTCTGTGTGTGTGTCTGAGTCTCTGTGTGTTTGTCTGTGTGTGTGTCTGTTTGTGTGTCTGGTTGTGTGTGTCTGTGTATGTGTCTTTGTGTGTGTCTGTGTGTGTGACAGTGTGTGTTTGTGTGTGTGTCTGTATATGTCTGTGTCTGTGTGTGTTCTGTGTGTGTCAATGTGTGTCTGTGTGTGTCTGTGTGTGTGTCTGTGGGAGTGTGTCTGTGTGTGTGTCTGTGTGAGAGTGTGTCTGTGGGTGTGCCTGTGTGTGTGTCTGTGTGTGTGTCAGTGTGTGTGTCTGAGTGTGTGTCTGTGTGTGTGTCTGGGTGTGTCTGTGAGTGTGTCGGTTGGAGTGTGTCTGTGTGTGTGTTTGTGTGAGAGTGTATCTGTGTGTGTGCCTGTGTGTGTGTCTGTGTGTGTGTCAGTGTGTGTGTCTGTGTGTATCTGTGTGGGTGTCTGTGTGTTTCTGTGAGTGTGTCCGTGTGTGTCTGTGTGTGTTGCTGTGTGTGTCTGTGTGAGTGTCTGTGTGTCTGTGTGTTACTGGTTGTGTGTGTCTGTGTGTGTCTGTGTGTGTGTCTGTGAGTGTTGTCTGTGTGTGTCTGTGTTAGAGTGAGTCTTTGTGTGTGTGTGTCTTTGTCGGTGTCTTTGTGTGTGTGCCTGTGTGTGTGTCTGTGTGTGTCTGGGTGTGCCTGTGTGTTGTGTCTGTGAGTGTGTCTGTGTGTGTATGTCTGTGCGTGTGTCCTGTGTGTGTGTCTGTGTGTGTGTCTGTGTGTGTGTCTGTGTGTGTTTCTGTGTTTGTCTGTATGTGTCTGTGTGTGTTTCTTTGTTTGTCTGTATGGGTCTGTGTGTGTGTGTCTGTGTGTGTGACTCTGTGTATGTGTGTCTCTGTGTGTGTCTGTGTGTGTGTCTGTGTGTGTCTGTGTGAGTCTGTGTGTGTGTCTGTGTGTGTGTGTCTCTGTGTGAGTGTCTGTGTCTCTGTGTGTGTCTGGTTGTGTGTGTCTGTGTGTGTGCATTTGTGTGTGTCTTTATGGGTGTCTGTGTGTGTCTGGGTGTGACACTGTGTGTGTCTGTGTGTGTGTCTGTGTGTGTCTGTGTGTGTGTCTGTGTGTGTCTGTGTGTGTGTCTGTGTGTGCGTCTGTGTGTGCGTCTGTTGTGTGTGTCTGTGTGGTCTCTGTGTGTGTCAGTGTAAGTGTCTGTGTGTCTGTGTGTGTGTCTGTGTGTGTCCGTGTGTGTGTCTGTGAGAGTGTGTCTGTGTAACTCTGTGTGGACATTGTATCTGTGTGTATGTGTGTGTCTGTGTGTGTGTCAGTGTGCGTGTCTGGGTGTGTGTTTATGTGTGTCTGTGTGTGTGTCTCCATGTGGCCGTGTTTGTCTGCGAGTGTGTCTGTGTGTGTCTGTGTGTGTGACTGTTTGTGTCTGAGTGTGTCTGTGTGTGTGACGGTTTTTGTGTCTGTGTGTGTGTCTGTAAGTGTGTCTGTGTGGGTCTGTGTGTGTCAGTGTGTGGATCTGTGTGTGTTTGTGTGTGTCTGTGGAGAGTGTGTCTGTGTCTGTGTGACTGTGTGTCTGTGTATCTGTGAGTCTGTGTCTGTGT
This sequence comes from Acheta domesticus, assembly GCA_031308135.1. Taxonomy (NCBI): domain Eukaryota; kingdom Metazoa; phylum Arthropoda; class Insecta; order Orthoptera; family Gryllidae; genus Acheta; species Acheta domesticus. Next base: position 22,979 of record JAHLJT010007780.1, read on the forward strand.
GTCTGTGTGTGTGTCTGTGTGTGTGTGTCTGTGTGTGTGTGTCTGTGTGTGTCTGTGTGTGGTCTCTGTGTGTCTGATGTGTGTGTCTGTGTGTGTGTGTGTGTCTGTGTGTGTGTCTGTGTGTGTCTGTGTGTGTCTGTGTGTGTGTCTGTGTGTGTGTGTGTGTGTCTGTGTGTGTGTCTGTGTGTGTGTGTGTGTGTGTGTGTGTGTGTGTGTCTGTGTGTGTGTGTGTGTGTCTGTGTGTGTGTCTGTGTGTGTGTGTGTCTGTGTGTGTGTCTGTGTGTGTGTGTGTGTGTGTGTGTGTCTGTGTGTGTGTGTGTGTGTGTGTGTGTGTGTCTGTGTGTGTGTGTGTGTGTCTGTGTGTGTGTCTGTGTGTGTGTGTGTGTGTGTGTCTGTGTGTGTGTCTGTGTGTGTGTGTCTGTGTGTGTGTCTGTGTGTGTGTGTGTGTGTGTGTGTGTGTGTGTCTGTGTGTGTGTGTGTGTGTGTCTGTGTGTCTGTGTGTGTGTGTGTGTGTGTGTGTGTCTGTCTGTGTGTCTGTGTGTGTGTGTGTGTGTGTGTGTGTGTCTGTGTGTGTGTGTGTGTCTGTGTCCGTGTCTGTGTGTGTGTGTGTGTCTGTGTGTGTGTCTGTGTGTGTGTGTGTGTGTGTTCGTCTCGTGTCTGTGTGTGTGTGTGTGTGTGTCCGTGTCCGTCTGTGTGTGTGTGTGTGTGTCCGTCTCCACGTCTGTGTCCCTCTGTCCGTCTGCGTTCTCTCCCTCTGTCTATTCTCTCTCGTTCTGTCTATTCTCTCTCGTTCTGTCTATTCTCTCTCTTTCACTGTCTATTCTCACTCTTTCACTGTCTATTCTCTCTCTTTCACTGTCTATTCTCTCTCTTTGTCTGTCTATTCTCTCTGTTTGTCTGTCTATTCTCTCTGTTTGTCTGTCTATTCTCTCTGTTTGTCTGTCTATTCTCTCTGTTTGTCTGTCTATTCTCTCTGTTTGTCTGTCTATTCTCTCTGTTGTCTGTCTGTCTATTCTCTCTGTTTGTCTGTCTATTCTCTCTGTTTGTCTGTCTATTCTCTCTGTTTGTCTGTCTATTCTCTCTGTTTGTCTGTCTATTCTCTCTGTTTGTCTGTCTATTCTCTCTGTTTGTCTGTCTATTCTCTCTGTTTGTCTGTCTATTCTCTCTGTTTGTCTGTCTATTCTCTCTGTTTGTCTGTCTATTCTCTCTGTTTGTCTGTCTATTCTCTCTGTTTGTCTGTCTATTCTCTCTGTTTGTCTGTCTATTCTCTCTGTTTGTCTGTCTATTCTCTCTCTTTCTCTGTCTATTCTCTCTGTTTGTCTGTCTATTCTCTCTCTTTCGTCTATTCTCTCTCTTTGTCTGTCTATTCTCTCTCTTTCTCTGTCTATTCTCTCTCTTTCTCTGTCTATTCTCTCTCTTTCTCTGTCTATTCTCTCTCTTTCTCTGTCTATTCTCTCTCTTTCTCTGTCTATTCTCTCTCTTTCTCTGTCTATTCTCTCTGTCTGATGTGCGTTCTTTCATTAGGGTCATCTACACTTTTAAAATATTTTTGTAGTTTTCACGCAATATTGCGTGCAACATGTGCAATTTTAAAAATTACAACTATAAAATTTGCTAAAAAAACTGGTCTAAATTTTTTCTTGTGATAGTGCTAAATGGTGTCTGAGACAACATAAACACCTGTTTACTTCATTCTTTTTTTTTGTTTTTTTTTGTTTCAAGATTTACAAAAAATTTTTTTGTGCCTCTCATGCTGTTAATATAATATGAACATTAGCGGCGTTCGTTTATATTATTATATTTATGTGTACATGTGATTTAAATAATGTCATACAGTTTTTTGTGAAAACTAGCTCAAAATTCCCCCCTTTTCAGAAACTCAAACGACATTTTCTCATAAATGGCACCAATTTTTTTTCTTCAAACTTGTCGAACGGATGGTGCTAATTGACTCATCAATATGATGTAGTGTTCATTTTGGGGTATTTATTTGTTCTTTCAAAAATTGCGCAAATAATTGTAATTTTTGTAAAAAACAAAGCAAAGATAAAGAACATAACAAAATGGCGTTTTGTTATGTTATATCCATCTTGTATGGTACATTTAGTACTATACATACCAAAAGTTTAAGAAAAATGTGGAGCCCTTTTTGAGAAAATCTTGTTTGTAATTTTTATTATTTCAAATGTTTCGCGCAATAGTGCGCGAAAACTGGTAAAATGTTCAAAAAATTTCCAGGACCTTAATGAAAGAAGTCACTTCGGAGAACCAAATTTTATTTGGAGGAAAAAATGTCGATCTACAATTTTGTAATTGTAGGAAGAGGGCGAAAAAAAAATTTTTTCCTTCAAAAAAAATTGTTCTCCAAATTTGTTCTCTTTCTTTAAGGTCAGTATTTTTTTTTGAAACGTTTAGTAGTTTTTGCGCGGTATTGCGTGGCAACATGTACAATTTTAAAAATAAGATTTTCAAAATTTTCTCAAAAACGGCTCCAAATTTTTTCTTTAAATTTCTTGTATGAATAGAGTAAAATACACTTATGACATGGCATAGGTCCGATTTTCACGTTTTCTCTGAATTTTCGAAAATTGTGAAAGTTTGAATTTTTTCGGCGTCTTTCTCCAACTACAAAATTGAAGATAGAGATTTTTCTTCAAATAAAATTTGTTCTGCATATTGAGTTCTTTCATAAAGGTCATGTAAATGTTTTTCAAAATTTTAGTAGTTTTCGTGCAATATTGCGTGCAATATGTGCAATTTTAAAAAATTACAAAAACAAGATTTTCTCAAAAACGGCTCCAAATTTTTTCTTTAAACTTTTGGTAGGGATAGTGGTAAATGTACTCTATCAATGACATAAAAGCCATTTTGGTCTATCGGTTGGTTTTTTCAAAAATTACAAAAATGTAAATTTTTTACTTGTCTCTCACGTCGTTAATATTTACATTATCGGCGATTTTTTCACATTATTATATTTACGAGTATATATGCTTTAAATAATGTCAAGTAAAGTTTCTCGAAAACACAACCGTTTTCTGTGAAAAGTAGCTCAAATTTCGGCATTTTCAGAAATGCTCAAACGCCATTTTCTCATATATGGCTGCAATTTTTTCTTGAAACTTTTGTAACGGATAGTGCTAATTACACTCTTTAGTATAGCGTAAAGTTTATTTTGAGTTTTTTTTTTTTTTTTCAAAAATTATATAAATGTAATTTTTTTGAAAGATCTCTCACATCTTTAATATGCACATTACCAGCAATTTGTAAAGATTATTATATTTGTGAGTGTAAGTGCTTCAAATAACTTCAAATAAAGTATTTTGAAAACTCAAAAATTTTCTGTGAAAATGAGCTTCAAATTTCGCATTTTTAGTAGCGCTAAAACGCCATTTTCTCTTAAACGGCACATAATTTTTAAAAGAAAATTGCCATTTACGGCTAGGTTTTTGTGTTCTTTAATATTCTAAAATTAATGTTTCCGTTCTACCAATAGGAAACCGAAAAATTAAGAAAATGACAAAAAAATGTACTTTTGGCGGTGATAGATGGTAGCTGGCAAGAAAGAGTATGTGGCAATTCCGAATAGCTAGCGAAGACCCAAGGAAATAGAAAACTAATACGGGAAAGTCTGTGCCATTCTGTAGCACCACTAGTTTCGCACATTACATAACTTTCCCTGTACTACATATATCACTCCGTGTATACGTACGTAAAAAGTTGCTTTGAGAACGTTGTTAAAGTAACTTTTTCCTTAAAATCACTGCGCAGTTGTGCGTGCGTGAACGTGCGTGCGTGAACGTGCGTGCGTGAACGTGCGTAAGCGTACGTGCGTGAGCGTACGTGCGTGAGCGTACGTGCGTGAGCGTGCGTACGTGAACGTGCGTGCGTACGTGAACGTGCGTGCGTACGTGAACGTGCGTGCGTACGTGAACGTGCGTGCGTACGTGAACGTGCGTGCGTACGTGAACGTGCGTGCGTACGTGAACGTGCGTGCGTACGTGAACGTGCGTGCGTACGTGAACGTGCGTGCGTACGTGAACGTGCGTGCGTACGTGAACGTGCGTGCGTACGTGAACGTGCGTGCGTACGTGAACGTGCGTGCGTACGTGAACGTGCGTGCGTACGTGAACGTGCGTGCGTACGTGAACGTGCGTGCGTACGTGAACGTGCGTGCGTACGTGAACGTGCGTGCGTACGTGAACGTGCGTGCGTACGTGAACGTGCGTGCGTACGTGAACGTGCGTGCGTACGTGAACGTGCGTGCGACGTGAACGTGCGTGCGTACGTGAACGTGCGTGCGTACGTGAACGTGCGTGCGTACGTGAACGTGCGTGCGTACGTGAACGTGCGTGCGTACGTGAACGTGCGTGCGTACGTGAACGTGCGTGCGTACGTGAACGTGCGTGCGTACGTGAACGTGCGTGCGTACGTGAACGTGCGTGCGTACGTGAACGTGCGTGCGTACGTGAACGTGCGTGCGTACGTGAACGTGCGTGCGTACGTGAACGTGCGTGCGTACGTGAACGTGCGTGCGTACGTGAACGTGCGTGCGTACGTGAACGTGCGTGCGTACGTGAACGTGCGTGAGCAAGCGTGCGTGAGCGAGCGTGCGTGAGCGAGCGTGCGTGAGCGCGTACGTGAGCGAGCGAGCGTACGGGACGTGCGTGCGTACGTGAGCGTGCGTGCGTACGTGAGCGTGCGTGCGTACGTGAGCGTGCGTGCGTACGTGAGCGTGCGTGCGTACGTGAGCGTGCGTGCGTGCGCGCGCGTGTGTGTGTGCGCGCGTGTAGTCTTCATCTGGCGCAAGTCTGGCAGGTCCTTTTGTGGTTGCTTTTCAAGATGTAGGTGCCCGCACGCGTGCGACCTCTTCAACGGAGAGGCGGTCCTCTGGTACCAGTTTTACGAGCCCAAGTGGGCGCCGTTGCATGACTATTACGATCTCCCATTTCTTGGTGTTCTTGTGCTGGCCACCATGAGTCTTTCCTCATTCTTAGGCGTGTCTTTTTCGTAATCGATTGTAATATGAATGAGATTTCAGTAATGACTGTTATGAGGCTGTCTGAACTACGTTAAAATGGGCTTTAATTGTATACGAACGTGAGCGACATCTTCATTTCCAGTAAATGTTAATAAACAATAAACCACGAATATAATTTCCGATCAAGTGCTTTGGAGTGTAATATTAGCAATAAATAAGGCGGTGGCATAGCAGATATAAGAAATAGGACCTTAGAAACCGAAAAAGCCTAGCTTTGTAATACGCACTGTTGCTCTTTTTTCTCAAGCATTTTGGATTTAAAGGCTGATTTACACGCTACCAGTACTGGCGTGCCAGTTACGAGTTTGCCAGCACCTGGACAGCGGTAGCGCTCTGTGCGACTGGCAATAGTTGTTTACACAGTGCTAGAAATGGCATGCAAGATGAGATATTTTTCTCGCTGCTGTTAGCTTGTGTATACTCTTTGCGACGTGCTGCTGATAAGTTTTCGGCACTCAAACAACAGTGTGCAAAGCAAATATTCCATAAACATTTTATCCTATTCACTTCATTTACCTTTGAGAAGTTATCTATCCCCATTTTATTTGCAACTGCCAGAAATGCGGCA
>JAHLJT010007781.1:0-25099 GCA_031308135.1 Acheta domesticus
AAGTACCCGTCGAGGTGGGTTGGTCCACGTCCTGACGGGGGGATGCAAGAGAAGGCTCTCAAGTGTTCCTTTCTCCTTTTTTCATCGTCTTGCTTTTCATTTCATGTCACGTATATTCTTTTCACTCCTTTTTCTTCCTCACTGGCCTTCTCTGTATGCTGAACGCCCACCCATGTGTTTGCCGTGCATGGCGACCCGTGTCGGAGGGAATGTGTGTCCTGGCAGTTGAGAGACCTGTTTGTTTCCCAACTAGTCCTGGTGCTACTGTTTTTTTGGCTTGCACTAAGGGGTACGTCTACGTATTTTTGGGGAACATTCCTTGTAGGTGTCAATACACTCGCTTTGGCCTCGGACTCTTCTAGACGGGCGGTCGGGAGCTAACCCACTCCCGATCAATCGCTCGGACTAGGTCTTGCACTGAACTCCAGGGTGAGCGGGGGGATCCACGGCGGTGCAGCGCTGTGACATTCCCCTACTATATCTCCGTGTCAGCCCTGGCACCCCAGTGGGGTGTCCCCTTGTTGGACTCCATGGTGGGTGGGGAGCACGGAGATGAATTTATATCCATTCATGGATACTCCAACAACCCCCCCTGCCCTCTTCTGCAAGGAAGAGGAGATGTGACAGAACAGTTGATCTAAATAGCTTCTTCCTCCGGGAAGAAGATAAACCAGAAAGCCTCGTTTCTGTTGATGTCTTGCTCGAAACTGAAAAACTTTCAAAAGTGTTAGTGCGGTCCGCCTTGCGCGAGCAATTGAGGAGAGTTTTGGAAAGCTTCAAGCGGTCGTGCGACAAAGAAATGTACAATTCTCTTTGAAGCACGCACCGACGAACAAATAGAAAAGATTTTAAAAACTGAACAGATTGCCGGCCTCCAAGTGGAAGTGACCACTCACCCTACACTTAACCTATGTAAGGGAGTGGTCACCATGAAGACTTTGCGACTGAAAACGAGGATGACTTCTTTCCTTTTCAAGAGCTACGGTGTAACGGAGGTGTACAGGATCAGAGGAAGGAGAATGGGAAAGAGATCCCCACTTCTACCTTGATCCTGACGTTTAATCTCCCTTCTCTCCCAGAGTATGTTAGCTGTGGTTATTATAACCTTCGCGTGCGGCAGTATGTGCCGAACCCCCTGCGCTGCTTAAGTGTCAGAGGTTCGGTCATACACAACAAAGGTGCATGGCCGTAAGCCCTGCTTGCGCAAAGTGCGGTAATTCCGCGCACGATCCCAACCCTTGTTCATCACCAGCCCGCTGTGTAAATTGTGAAGGAGACCATGCGGCCAACTCTAACAAGTGCCCCACATATCTGAGAGAGAGGGAGATTCAAAGGATTAGGGTGACGGAGAAGGTATCTTTTCCGGAAGCGAAACGCCGATACCTGGTGAAGAACCCTGTGGATCTCAGGCGTTCTTTTTCTAGCACTCTAGCGAACACTGTCAAAGCGACGAGCATTCAGTCCTCTCGTGCTACTCCCCCAGTAGCGAACTTTTGTTGCCAGGTATCCCCAGTGACTTCCCTGAGGAGACATCGCCTCTGCAAGGTGGGAAAATAATAATCCCCACAAAATTCAAGACACCACCCAAGAAGACAACAAAGACAAAGACAGAACAAGAATCCACTTCTCAGCCGCCGCAAGAAGGCTGATGTCACACGGCCTGCTGGCCTGGACAAGAAAAACGATAGATCCTCCAAACTCCGACCACCTACCCCGACTCCTGAAACTCGCTCTGAGCGATCTCTCAGCCTGTCTAGCAGTGGTCAGGATGAGTCTGCCTCGGAGGAAACTTCAGCCGGGGTGGACACTCGCTCCTTCGGGCGGCAGAGGCGAAAAAAGGAAAAGAAGAAATCCTCTTAACTTTTTAAACAACGGCTCTCCTATCCTGGAATCTGAACGGATTTTCTCTCCGACGGGACGAATTAAAACTCTTATTGTCCCGTTATACACCATCAATTTTCTGCTTACAGGAAACGCATCTTTCTCCATCACGGTCCATACATTTTCGCGGTTTCACTCCTTATAGGGTTGATGTCGATGACGCCTTCGCGCTCAACGGCGGAGTTACTACTTTGGTCCAGGATTCGCTGCATTCTGCGGAAATCCCTGTTCACACTGACCTTCAAACAGTTTGTGTGCGGGTATATCTGCCGTCCCTCTCACTCACCGTATGTAATGTCTATATTCCCCCAAGACAAACGGTGTCGGCTGATGACCTTCTAAGTCTAATAAACCAATTGCCCACACCTTTCTTGGTTGTGGGTGATGTAAACGCCCACAGCCCTCTTTGGGGTTCCTCTCGTACGTGTCAAGAGGTGCTATTTTGGAATCAGTAATCGACACCATGAATTTGGCTATTCTCAACACTGGGGAACCAACTCATTTTGCCGTAGCTACGATTCTAGCACGGCTATTGATGTAGCCCTTTGCAGCTCCTCACTTGCTACTGCTATGCGGTGGACCATATTAGAAGATCTTTATGGAAGCGACCATTACCCACGATTGTCCACATTGACCATCTTCGCCGTAGTTGTGCACGGCCCCCTCAATGGATCGTGCGACGAGCTGACTGGTCGACATTCCAGAATAATGTTAACCTATCAGACGGTCCCTTCGGAAATGTGGATGAAATGACAGAACATTTTAATAGCGCTGTACTCGCTGCCGCTTCCATCGCAGTTCGAAGGCAAGTGCTAAACCGCGACATCCTTTCGTTCCGTGGTGGAATGAGAACTGCTCGAGAGCGGTCAGTGCTCGAAAAAAGGCACTGGCACGCCTCAGACACTATCCCACAGTGGATAACTTAATCGAGTATAAAAGATGCAGGGCGAAGGCTAGAAGAACTATCTTAGAGAGCAAAATGCATCATGGAGAGCGTACGTTTCGTCTCTCAATTGTCACACGCCACCCACGCCTGGTATGGAGAAAAATTCGACAGATAAGAGGACACTCTTTACCAAATACGGTGCCAGGTCTCCTGAAAAACGGAGAAATTATTACATCCCCAGATATGATTGTAGAGGAACTCGCCGCGCACTATGAAGCCATGTCAAGTTCGGCGAACTACGCTCCTGACTTTCTTTTGATCAAAGAAAGGATGGAGAGCCGTCCGTTGGATTTCTTCTGCAGAGCGTGTGAAGATTACAACACACCTTTCTCCATATCGGAATTGCGCTCTGCTCTTGCATTGGCCAGACGAACTGCCCCAGGTCCTGATGAAATACACAACCTAATGTTACAACATCTTCCTGATGTGGCGATGCAATTTCTCCTCCGCCTTTATAATCGCATCTGGGAAGAGCACACCATCCCTGCTGTATGGCGAGAAGCCATAGTTATCCCAGCTCTGAAGGAGGGAAAGGATCGGTCGCTGTCATCGAGCTACCGACCTCTCTCTCTCACCAGCTGCGTTTGCAAAGTGCTGGAACGGATGGTAAACCAGCGCTTGGTCTGGACCTTGGAGTGCAGAAACCTACTGGCACCAATTCAGTGCGGTTTCAGGAAACACCGGTCTACCCTTGACCATCTCGTCGCTTTTGCAACGGAAATTTCAACCTCGTTCGTTCTGAGACAACACCTTGTCGCCGTACTATTCGATATAGAAAAGGCGTATGACACCACTTGGAGGTATGGCATTCTGCGAACCTTGCACTCGTGGGGATTCAGGGGGAAGCTCCCCTTATTCCTCCAAAATTTCTTATCGGACAGATCTTTCAGAGTTCGCATCGGTGACAAACTGTCTAACAGTCACCCCCTTGAAAACGGCATCCCCCAAGGCTCGGTACTAAGTGTCACTCTGTTTGCCATAGCCATCAATAGTATAGGCGTCGGTCGTGAGGGAACCTGTGAAGGCATCGCTGTTTGTAGATGATTTTGCCATTTTTTGTTCATCCAGCAGCATAAGTGTGATCCAGAGGCAACTCCAACTGGTGCTCAACAAGCTGCATGAATGGAGCATGTCGACAGGTTTCAAGTTCTCACCTACTAAATGCACTGGACTGCACTTCTGCAGAATATACCACTTGCATAGCGATCCAATCCTGTACTTGGGAGGAAATCAGCTTCCATTCACTGACTCTGCCAGGTTTCTGGGGCTGACTTTTGACAAGTCCCTCACGTGGCGCTCTCATATCCGCACATTGCAAACCAGATGCGTCTCCCCCTCAATCTTCTTCGAATGCTTAGTGGCACTTCATGGGGAGCCGACCGCATTACCCTACTGCGGTTATACAGAGCACTCATTCGCTCAGCATTGGATTACGGTAGTGAAGTGTATGGTTCTGCAGCTCCTTCCACCCTTCGACCTATCAACAGCATACACCACGCAGGTATTCGCCTCTCAACAGGCGCGTATCGCACCAGCCGAATCGAGTGCATTCTAGCTGACGCTGGGAGCCATCCTTAAAAATAAGGCGAGATATTCTATTAGCGTCTTATGGTGCTAAAGTGTCAGGTCTCTTTAATCATCCTTGTCGCCGAATAATCACTCGCCCAAAATATGAATCTTCTTATATTCTTCGAACATCGCTACCCCAGCCCCCAGGCATTCGATTGCGAAATCTTTTGCGGGGACTTAATGTCGATCTTCCCACTCCTGTGAAACCCCCAAATGACCTGATTCCCCCCTGGAAACTCCTTCCCCCCAATATTGACCTCAGACTCTCCAATCTTCCCAAACAAAATACTAGTCCTCTGGTTTACCAGAAGCAGTTTCAGGATATGAGGGAAGCCTATCCGGATCATCTATTCTTGTACACGGACGGGTCATCGCACAATGACGCAGTGGCGTGTAGTTTTCATTGCATCTGGGCCACCAAATCATATCGTCTTCATTCACAGTGCAGTACATTCACAGCTGAAATGTATGCAATACTCAAAGCCCTAATGTACATCGAGTCAACGACGCTGCAGCGAGTAGTTCTCTGTTCTGATTCTCTCAGTTCTCTTCAGGCTGTCTCCCGGCCTTCGTCAGACTACCTGACAAAATCAGTTCAAAACCTGATTCATAGTCTCATGTCCCGCAACTATGACCTGGTTCTTAGTTGGGTTCCAGGCCATGTGGGAATCACAGGGAATGAGCTGGCCGACCTGGCGGCGAAGTCTGCTACTCGTAATACTCGTATCGACGTTCCTGCTGTGCCATTGTCCGATGTTAAGGCTTACTTGAAACGATCTCTGTTTAGAGCGTGGCAAACAGAGTGGCACAATACCAATTTTAAACTAAGTGGGATAAAGAATTCTGTAATTCCCTGGCGTTCCTCATCTCGCTCCTCTAGGCGTGAGGAAGTAATTTTAACTCGTCTTCGAATTGGACACTGCCATTTTTCCCACGGTTTCCTCCTTCGAGGAGAAACTCCTCCCGTATGTGACTCATGCGGGACGGCTCTGTCTGTGGAACACGTCCTCCTGAACTGCAGGAAATATTTAGGCAACCGACGAAGACATGGCCTGGGCAACTCGCTAAGGGAGGTGCTCGGGGATGACGATTCCGCGCTCTCAAAAGTTTTTTGCTTCTTGAGGGAAAGCGGAATATATAATCTTATTTGAGAGAATAGAATAGTGTTTTACTTTTTGTTGTTTTATTTTTGGCCCCTTTACAGCCAACTTTTAGTTCTACTATGAATTTACGTGTTTGTTATATATTCTTTCTGTCCTACTACTTGAATACTCGATGTAGAATTCAAGTCTCTCCTTATGTATATGATTTTAATTAGAGGGTAGGCTCCATCTGTAACACATACTGAACCTATTCCCTTTTTTAAAATACTTCGACATGGGCGCCAATGACCTTGGCAGTTGAAGCGCCCTCTAAACCTTAATCAATCAATCAATCACACCAAATTCCTAGCTTTTACCTTGCAGGATCGTATTGTAGAGCGAGGGAATCAAATAAGGGCCCTGCTTACGGAGGTTCGTGTATTTACATAAGAAATTATATTAATTCTAACTACTTGTCGGAATTCAATTTATATGCAGTTGAAAAAGTTTTTGAAACTACAGTAGTACATCTTACTACGCTCAGAATTATCTTACTTTGCACTTACAGACCTCCAACAAAGCGAGCTTCAGACTATTTCACTTTCTTGGGAAATCGAGAGATAATTCTAAACAAAATTAGTATACTCTCATTTAAATCCATTGTTGTATGTGGAGATATCAATATTGATTTTCCAGCGAATCCCACGAAAAAGAGCAATTTCTCAATTTACTTCATTCATTTAATTAGATATTACAGTGAATGTACCTACACGGAATACACTTAAATCACAAAAAGCATTAGATCAAATTATAATTAACAAAACCACAACTGCATATGAAATAATAACGAATAATCTAGGTTACAGTGACCACGATGCACAAATTCTTACAATTACTAAGAACACTGACACAATAAATAATTCACGCATGTGCAGAGCATTCACTAAAGTTAAAATAAAATTATTTACGGACTACTTGATTAAGGAATCATGGGACGCACTTTATAACGCTGTTGCAAAAATGAAAAATATCATTTATTTTTCTCCAAGCTTTCAATTCATTCTAACGCGTGCTTTCCTCTTAAAAAGAGAAAATTAAACATTTCAAGGAAAAGTAATTCTTGGATCACACAAGGAATTAGAACATCGTGTAAAAACAAAAGTACGCTTTACGTTATTTCTAAAAATTATAACGTATCACCCGGTTTCAATATATACTTCCGAGAATACAAAAGAATTTTAAGAAAAGTAATAGTTCAGGCAAAAATAATGAAAAATAGTCAGGACATTTTGAGCGCTAGTAACAAAACTAAGGCAATGTGGGATATTGTAAAAAATACAACCACATCATCTCGATACCTTGTAGAGAATTTTTTTTAAAAGGATAATGAAAGAGAAACGAGTAATCCGGAAAGAGTTGCCAATCTCTTCAACAACACTTTTCTATAATTGCGTCTGATCTCAGGAAGGGAGTAAAACCACAAAATTTAACATCTTACACTTCCCAAAAAATTTCGATACGATGTTTATTCCCGAAACTTCTCCCAACGAAATCTTCAGAATAGTCAGTAAACTAACAAATAATATTCATCTAGTTTGGATGAATTTATTAAAAACTTCTGCACCTGCCTTTGTACATCCATTAACTCAATTTTTCAATACTTCTTTATGTACAGGAATATTTCCAGATATTTTCAGAATAGCAAAAATTAAGCCACTTTTTAAAAAAGGGAACAAAAATGATATTCAAAATTACCGGCCAATATCTCTTTTGTCAGTTTTCTCAAAAATATTAGAGGCTTTTCTACTTACGAATGGAAACATTTCTCAGGAAAAAACAAAGCGTTTTCAGACTCACAACACGGTTTTAGAAAATCGAAATCTACGGAAACTACCATTTTTTCTTTTCTCAAAGATGTTGCTTCATCAATAGATCAAAATGGAATATTCTCAGGTCATTGGAATATTCTTAGATCTTTCGAAAGCTGTTGACGTTATCGACCATAACATCTTGCTCTCAAAATTACCTTCGTATGGAATTCGTGGTATTGCCCTAGGTTGGATAACTTCGTACCTTAAACATCGGACTCAAAGAGTAGAAATACCATACTGGCAGGAAAGAACATTACATACTTATATTTCCAATTCTTTGCCAATTGAGCATGGGGTCCCGCAAGGTTCGATCTTAGGGCCTATTCTCTTTCTGTTATATGTAAACGATATGCCCTCGTCTATTAAAAATGGAAGAACGGTTCTGTTTGCTGATGACACGAATGTTCTTTGCAAAAAAGTAGTAAATAGTACGATTTCAGAAGTTTCAAATTGATTTAATAATAACAAATTAATTGTTAACGAAAGAAAAAACTCTTTCAATGCATTTTTGCATTTCAAATCGGCAATCGCATGTTCCATTGAAAATGAACAATATGCAATTAGCTGATGTTGAGGCAACAAAATTTTTAGGTCTCTCAGTTCAATCAAACCTCAAATGGAATGTACATATAACAGAATTAAACACTAAATTAAGTTCATTATGCTACGCATTCAGAATTCTTTCAAATTCTGTCAGCCTTCATGCAGCTCGTTGCGTTGATTTTGCAAATGTGTGTGATATAATATTGCGTGAGGTATAATATTCTGGGGAACCTCATCCTGTAGTATTCAGACCTTCAGATTGCAAAAGAAAATTATTCGAATAATGAAAAAATGCCTTCCACGTGATTCCTGCAAGCCTCTTTTCATTGAGCTGGGAATCTTACCATTGCCTTGTCTATTTATTTACGAATCTGTAATATTTGTCAAAAATGACCTACTTAACGGAGGGAACATATTTTCATGCAATATTGATATTTATAATTACATCACACGCCGTAGAAATCACGTGCATCAAGTGTCAGTATCAACAGCTCAGTACAAGAAATCAACATACAATACATGTACGTTACTTTACAACGCATTGCCAGATTACATTAAACAATTAAAATCAATACACAAATTTATGTTTAGAGTAAAATCTTTTCTTCTGCAAAACTGTTTCTGTACAATTAGAGACTGTACTGATCGTGAAAATGAAAAATAATGTTTATTGTAACAACACAAAAATATATAATGAATTAGTTTACTTCTGCATTGTATACATTTTTAAAAAATATTTAATACGCCTGTAACAAGTCATGCACTTCAGCTTCCGGGGGTCAGTGACCCTCATCTCGATCAGGTTTTTGTCCAGTTTCCCTGATCCATTGAGCAAAAGCTGAGATGTTTTGCTTCTGGACATAAATGTAGCTTCACTCTGCGCACGTTTTGTTGTCCTTTTGCTTGTAGTTCATTTACCGTTGAAATTGATTTTCTGTAACTCGAAGAGACATTTTTCAAATATTTTTATTTTCTAAAATAATTAATTTCTAAATTAATTTTTTCGTTTTCTATTTTCGTAGTTGTTTTTATTTATTCTGGCCCTCAAGAAAATGTGCGCAGATAAATCTCTTTGCCCACACGTCATATACAGTTTTTTGACAAATAAATTAATAAAAACATATTATTAGCTTTGTGCCCTAGAATTGCGCGCTTTAACGCACTCCAAGTTCCTTCAATACAATTTGTATGCGCTCCAGTTTCAGGAGCTTTAAATGTTTAAATGATTAACTCTTAATGAAAAAAATCATTCATCATTGAGACGGTCATAAGCCTTCCAGCTATCCGAAATCACAATTTATTCCGGCTTGATGTAATTCTTAATGATGTCCAATTCTTGCTACGCCTTTCAAACGACCTTGAAAAAGGATCGAAAGGAACCTCTTTCGACACCACCAATTACCCATTTCCCTTCCACTCTTTTTCCACAGTTATACTTCCTTTTACCAAACCTGCTCTCATCAGTTTCAACCACAACACCCTCTCCACCCAGTGGTTCACTTTCATCTTCTATCACTTTGAAACACACCTCTCGACAAAAACTCATCCGATCAGTGACAGTCATTTCAGATACACCACAATCCAAACATATATGTTCAACCTTTGCTTCCATCACCGATATGTAGGTAATGAGAAGCTACATTCCATATCTCCAAATGACTCCTTTCAAACCAAGAATCCTTTCACACAGAAACTTTCACGTCCATTCTCTCCCCTCACTCTACAAGTCCATTCATATCCGTCTGTCCTATCCTTTCTTTCAGTAAATTTCATTGCTCCCTTGCAAACGTGGCATACACATCGAGACGCAAGACGGCGACGGCGGCTGCGGACTCTACGGCGATGCCCGACGGAAGAGTGGACACCGTAAAGTTTCAGGTGAGAAAGGGATCCATAAGGCTGTTGCAGGTGAACTGTCGCAGGATAAAAAATAAACAAATCGCATTTTGGGATTTAGTTGAGGCTTGTGATCCTGATGTAATAATAGAAGCTGAATCTTGGCTAACGGAAGAGATAGCTAACTCTGAAGTTTTTCGTCCTAATTACAGGTCATTTAGGAGGGACAGAAATACTAGAGGTGGGGGAATATTCATTTGTGTTAAGGATAAAATAAATATAGGGAGAAATTGAGTCAATAAAGAATTTGAGATAATGGGAATAGAAATTAGTGATTCGGGGAATGTGTTAGAAATCATTGCTTGCTATAGGCCACCAAAGGAAAATTACGCGATTTTGGAAGCCATTTCTGAGAAAATAGAAAACACACACAGACATCGTACAGTTATCGCTGATGATTTAAATGTTCCAGAAGCAAATTGGAAAGGCGCTATGAGCGAAGCGAAAGTGCAACAGTTAGTGAACAGACTCGTCTGGGAGGAGGGCTTAGCGCAGGTAGTAGGCCGACGCGGCAGGAAGCGCTTCTAGGTGTTTACCTAATTAAGCCGCAAGTGCTTTTCTTATCTTGCGACGTCATTGAGGGCATAAGCGTCTACAAAGCAGTGTTAGTTGACATAAATATTTCACTGAAAAGAATTTCTAACGGAATAAAAATATGGCAGTTCAAAAAGGCAAATACATAGGGCTTCACCACTACCTGAGAGAACAGTACGATCGCTTTCTGAGAATAGACGGGGGCATAGACGAAATTTGGAAAGCGTTTAAGAACATTCTAGATAATGCATTACAAAGGTGCAATTCAGATCCAGAATATTACAATGCGAAAATTCGACATACGAAAAGAAAAACCAGAAAGGCTTCAGATATAGACATCGTAGTGAAACTGACAGGATACATTTTCGTAATTGTTCAAAAGAATTAGAGCGGGAAAAGAAAATTGCGCAGGAAATATTTTTAAAACATATTCTCGACGGGGAGAGAAATAATTGGTCGGGGTTTTACAAGAATGTTCGCAGAAAAAGAGGAAATAAAGAAGAAATTCCTATCGTTAGAGATACAAAGAACACGTTACTAATAGATTATAAGAAAAAAGCAAACGCGTTTAATACCTACTTCACTTCCGTTTTTAAAAACAATATCTCACCACACTCAAATTTCGAGGGAGGCTGTACCAAACCAGTTTATTATAGATGTACATACATTGCGAAAACAAATGGGTCATTCCATGCAAAACTTCAGGTTTTCTGACAGTGAGTCTCAGATTTTTTTCATATTTTATTACATTAATCTACTAATGATGAACAGTTAAAAGACAATTTATGGAATTAATATCTTCAGCAGTTTAGCAACAATTACGGGTTAAACATGGACGATGACACAATGTACTCAATAATGATAATAATTATGACGTTCATAAAATGAATAAAACTTTAAAAACGGGCCCACTATTTTGAAGATAAATGATCATATTTTAAGCAGTTGATAATATATTAAGGATTGAGACATTTGTTTATAATAAAAAATGCTAATAAATTAAACAAATACATTTTTCTTCAAAAATAATATTTTCTTTTCTTTCATATTTTACACACTGCAGGAAGAACCAATAAATAACTATTCTGCAAACTGTCGCGAAGGAATCTTAAAAAATGCGTAAGTTATTAAATAAAAAGTATACGCGCATTTTGCTCTTAAGGTTGAAAGTCGCGTGCCTTTGCCCAGCGAGGGGTGACGCAAGGTCCTAGGCAGGCACCGCCAAGTTCATTCCCTAGGGATATCCATCGATGCCTTCGAAGGGATCCTGACACCAGTTTACAGGCTTAGTTTTCGCGTGTTACTGTTCAGTGATACATCGTGATAGAAAATGCCAAAGATTGTGAATACGTTAACAGGCTTTGGTGCTGCAATCCATTCGGACTCGAGAAGCACAAAAGTCGGGTGGGTAAGAGAAAGATTACAGAGGCGATGCGGGAGAAAATATCGAATTTAGTGGTAGGTGAAGCAATATGCGATGTGTCGTCACAAAATATCCAAAATGCCCAATGCAGACTCAACTGAAACAGTGAAGTGCAAACGTCAAGTGAAGAGGAGTACGAAGCCCCAGGAGTTGCAGAGGAAGCCACTATCAGTAATGAAAACATTTTGTGTCCTCTGGGTCAATCACCATTGTCATTGCGAAAACAAACCCTATAGATATCGTACGCAAGGAGAAAGGTGAGTGCCGTAAATAAAGCAGTTTCTGAATTATTTCATGTGAGGACAGAAAGCAATGATGGAGAAGAAATGTTGACACAATTCAAAGAAAAATTTTCAAACGTGAAAACAGCTAATGAGAAATACGTGATTTTAACGTGTTTACCAAAAAATTGGAGTGAACAAAAAATAATGGTCGAATTTGGCGTATCTCTTCATGTAGCTCCTACGGCAAAATTAACACCTAGAGAAGTAGTTTTCCACCATCGCGCGGCGGAGGAAAACTGTAACGCCGAGCGCTGACGAGGAGCGCTGTGGCGCGGCGGCTCTAGCAGCTGAGACGAGTTCGTTAATGGAGCGCCAGTAAGATACTTTAATTCATAACTTTAAAACCATTCAAGATTCCATGATGAAATTTACAGAGTAGCTTGAAAGAAGTTTCAGCAATTTTTCTTCCAAAATTCAAGAATTTAAAAATATTATATTTCCATTTATTGCATTTTTTAGAAATTGTTTACTTCCTAATTGTCAAAGACTCACGGTAAAAAATATCTTTAGCGTAAAATTATCCTTTACATTTCTTCTACAAATGGTGTCACTTTCATATTTTTTGCTTGTTTGCATATCATCGTAAAAAATCATAACGGAATGTCTACAGACTGCTAACCTAATATTTCAAGTGCCCATTGTTGCTAAACAATGGATGATGAGACAAAAATATTGTACCTGGTTCATGCAGGTATCATAATAAGTAAGGTGGCAAAATATTTTTAAATTCTGAGATGTAGTGTCAGATTTCCTACTTTTTTGCATGGAATGACCCAAATTAAATCTATGAAAAACTGAAAGTCGCGGGGTCCAGATACCATTTCAACTGATATAATTGAACTCAGAGGAGAGGCAATTTTACCGTATTTAACAAGATTATTTCATGTTTCAATCAATCAACGATTGGAAGCAAGCCACCGTTGTTCCGATTTTTAAGAGTGGTGACAGAACTGTTTTAGTCAATTATAGACCGGTAAGTCTTACGTCAGTTGTATGTAAGCTAATGGAACATTTGATAACTAACTATATTAGACAATAATGGGAACAAAAACAATGGCTCTTTCAGGGACAGCATGGTTTCAGGAATGGTTTCTCTTGCGAGAGACAGATAGTATCATTGTTTCAGGATATAGCAGATGAAGTTGATGAGAGTGGGAGGTTGGACGCCGTCATAATAGACTTTGCGAAGGCATTTGATGTTGTCCCACACGACAAACTGGTTCATAAATTACTGTAGTCAGGTATTGACACCAGAGTTGTGGCGTGGATTGATGAGCTTCTTCGAGATAGAAACAGAAAATCCGAATTGGACAACAATTTTCAAATCTAGCAAAGATATTTTCAGGGATTCCTCAAGGAAGCGTTAATGGATCTCTCCTCTTTCTAGCTTTTGTGAATGATCTGCCAGACAATTTAATTTCAAAGGTACGACTATTTGCAGATGACTGTATAATATATCGAGTTATTCAATCCAACGTAGATGAGGATATTTTGCAGGGTGATCTAAATAGATTACATTTCAGGACGGAAAAATAGCATGACAATAAATAGTTCGAAAAGCAAAACCATCACGTTTGCTAGGGGCCGCAAGTACACTGAAACTCAATACTGTTTAGGCAACGAAAATATTCCAAGAGTCGTGTCTTGTATCTGGGAATAATTTTTGATAGCAAAATTGAGTTGGGAAAACCAGGTAAACTTTGTCGTAGAAAAGCGTGGAGATCTTTGCATTTTACAATGCGAATACTAAAAAGAGTACTGCGAAAGCGAGAGAATTAGCTTACATATCTCTATCAGCGAGAGAATTAGCTTACATATCGCCCATTAATGGAATACAGGACGGTTTGTTGGGACCCTTATAGAATCTCACAAAAGGAATATTTGAATAGAGTACAGAGAAGAGCATGTAAACTTATTTTCCAAAGCAATAGGAAGAAAGAGTGGGAGTCACTAGAAATCAAAAGGGTTTAGGCAAACTTTGTGCTTTGTACAAAGCGTATGCCGGTTATCCAGCTTGGAAAGATATCCATATCCGGCTCAGTAGACCCACGTATTTTAGTAGAGGGTATCACAAGCACAAAATTCAGTTCACGCCACAGAGAACAGATGTTGGAAATTTTTCCTTTACAAATAGAACTATGACGGACTGGAATAAGTTGCCTGCGACAGCCTTGGGACCCTTTCCTCTAGGTGTTCAAAGACTCAAAAGTAAATTAACTAATGATATTTGTAAATTTTATTAGTTAGTAAATTAGGTTCATTAGAATGGTTATTTTATTATTATTATTATTATTACTATTATTATTATTAATTATTGTTACCATTATATGTATTGTGATAATTATTAGATGCATTGGTTTATAGTATTCGTTTTGAAGAGTGATGACGTGCTGTGAAGTGCAGTGGAGTGCAGCGTATAAAAAGTCGTATATGTTAGTATAAATTATCTGTACAGGCCCACCATAAATGTAGAATTAATGGGGTTATTGTTATTAATTCATTTATTGTTAACATTGTTATCTTATTATTATTGTTATTGTCTTTAATAGTTGTAAGTTACATTGTATTTAATTCATTATTGTAATTAATGTAAGTATAATATGTAAATTTTAGTGTTCCGCCAGCAGGTTGCATGAACCTACCTGCGGAAATAATAAATATCTATATCTATCTATCCCACTTTCCGACACCACTGGATAACATTTAGACAACCCGCTCGGCGCAAAACATAAATAAAACCTGCATTTACTCCTTCCATCACGGTAGACATACGAAATCTATTAAAAGATGTCTTGAAATGCGATAAAACAAACAATTCCACGAGCACAATAGCTTGACGTAACTATTCTCGACAATTCGCATTCAATTTGAAAGTAAATAATTTTGTTGTTATAGTAACAACTAAAAGTGATATTAGAGGGCTTTTTAAATTATAAAATCATTTATATATTGATATTTGAGTTCAATCCACATGCAAAGCATAATAGAAATAAGTTTTATTTTTTAAAAAAGTTAAGAAAAGTGTTGTGAAGTGTAATTTTAAATGTGAAGGGACATTTTAAATGTGTCGTGATGCGGAAGAAAATGTTCGTAATGCATGGTAATTTCGTGTATATTTTAGCTTTGACCTGTGAAAGTTAGTCAATGCCAACATAATTATTCGCCAGCTCTGAAGTGAACCGTGCCTGGTGATTCACGAGAAGAAATGAATCACTAAAGGAACCAAAGGAACCGTGCCACCCTAAACTTTGGATGCACTGTAATAAATAATACATAAATAAAATTAAAAATTATTTACTTGCTGCCCAAGGAATGTGGGTCACATTTTCTTTTGTTATATAATTTTTGTTATAATTTGTTATATTGTATGGTCACAATATATATATATATATATATATATATATATATATATTGTGACCATACTTACCCTCGTCGGTTTCATGGGTGCACATATCATAAATTTTGTGATTGTTTATTTGGGCACAGAGGTTCTTTGAAGGGGGATACTTTAATCACCATTATCTGAGTTCAAAGAATCTATCATTACAGAAACAGGATTTATTAAGAACAAAAAAACATCTTCACATTAATAACATAATTTACATCATTGACCTGGTCGCAAATTCTTACTGAATACAGATTAAATTGTTTACACTATACATCTCCGACTATTCCTATCATCTTTACATTTATTATTTCCATTTATATAACCTCCATTTCTCTGCAAACTATATGCCATTCGTGAACCACTACTGCACTGTTGCTCTGCTTACTACTCAGTGAGCACCATGAACCGGCATTTTATATTCGATTACCCATCTAGTCTTGTTAATAATTATTGTTACTTATCTGCCTTCCACTACCGTCGTCTTCCACGCGGCGCGACCGCGTGCCCCGACTCGTTGCCGAGAGGTGACCTTGGCGCCAACGATGTTCTGCCTGCCCACGCGTCGCCGACGGCCCGTTCTCGTACACCGGCGTAGTTTTCACCACAATTTCCTTCTCCACACGACGAATTTACTGTCTCAGCTCACACGGCTCCACCATGTAATCCCGCATCCGCACAGCTACACCGACTACCACTGAACAGCATCGCCCACGTTTCCGTGCAATGTTCTCTTCTCTTGTCAAATTTCGTGATTATTCCTTCCAAACACGTTTACCACAATCCTTACTCGCAATCATCATTAAGTCTATCACAATTCTCCTTCCTTTAACACCAGCCGTCCCGATTATCCTCGATTTATCCGTACATTACCACCTCGCTCTCTTGTCGCCATCACGCCTCACTGCTCGCTGCTCGCCTCCCAACTGCCGCTTCCCGCGCGGTCCAACCGACCAATCCCCCACCTTCCAGGCGCTCGTTCACGGCTCGGCCCGATTCATTCCGCAACGAATCATCAACTGCGCGCGCCACTTTTGAACTTTGTGGTGTGCCTAATATTTACGTTTTGACCAACACGGTCAAAATATATATCCTGATATGTTGTAAATGTTTGTGATATATCCTGGTGACAAAGAATGCCATTCAGCTTGTGTTTGAAAACTTGTGATGCAACAAGTTAATGAAGTTCTATTTTTTTATTTGTCAAAAAACAGTAAAAACTGTATATGACGTGTAGGGAAAGATAATTATCTGCGCACATTTTCTTGAGGCCCAGAATAAATAAAAAGCAACTACGAAAATAGAAAACGAAAATAGAAAATGAATTTTAAAAATAATTTTAAGAAATTATTAATTTTAATTATTAATTTAAGAAATTAAGAATTTTGAAAAATGTTTGTTCCCGAGTTATAGGAAATCAATTTCAACGGTAAATACAAGCAAAGTACAGTGCTCAACAAAACGTGCGCACAGTGAAGCTACATTTACGTCCAGAAGCAAAACAAGGGGCCATCTCAGCATTTGCGCAATGGATCAGGGAAACTGGACAAAAACCTGATCGAGATGGGGGTCATTGACCTGGAAGCTGAAGTACATGACTTGTTACAGGCGTATTAAGTATTTTTTAAAAATTATACAATACAAATGTAAACTAATTCACTATATATCATTGTTTTGTTACAATAAACATTTTTCTTTTTGAAGATCACTATAGTCTTTAATTGTGTAGAAACAGTTTTGCAGCAAAAAGGATTTTACTTTTAACTTAAATTTGTGTACTGAATTTAATTGTTTAATGTCATTTGACAATACGTTGTAAAGTAATGTACATGTATTGTATATTGATTTCTTGTACTGAACTGTTGATACTGACACTTGATGCACGTGATTTCTACGGCGTGTGATGTAATTATAAATATCAATATTGCATGAAAATATGTTCCCTCCGTTAAGTAGGTCATTTTTGACAAATATTACAGATTCGTAATAAATAGACAAGGCAATGGTAAGACTCCCAGCTCAATGAAAAGAGGCTTGCAGGAATCACGTGGAAGGCATTTTTTCATTATTCGAATAATTTTCTTTTGCAATCTGAAGGTCTGAATACTACAGGTGAGCTTCCCAGAATATTATGCCATATCTCAGGCGGGAATGCACATTTGCAAAATAAACGCAACGAGCTGCACGAAGGCTCACAGAATTTGAAAGAATTCTGAATGCGTACCATAATCAACTTAATTTAATGTTTAATTCTGTTATATGTACATTCCATTTGAGGTTGATTGAATTGAGAGACCTAAAAATTTTGTTGCCTCAACATCAGCTAATTGCATTTTTTTCATTTTCAATGGAACGTGCGATTGGCGATTTGAAATGCAAAAATGCATTGAAAGAGTTTTTCTTTCGTTAACAATTAATTTGTTATTATTAAACCAATTTGAAACTTCTGAAATCGCACTATTTATTGCTTATTTGTTGCAAAGAACATTCCTGTCATCGGCAAACAGAACCGTTCTTCCATTTTTAATAGACGAGGGCATATCGTTTACGTATAACAGAAAGAGAATGGGCCCTAAGATTGAACCTTGCGGGACCCCATGCTCAATTGGCAAAGAACTGGATACATAAGTAGGTAATGTCTTTTCGTGCCAGTATGGTATTTCTACTCTTTGAGTCCGATGTTTAAGGTACGAAGTTATCCAATCTAGGGTAATACCACGAATTCCATACGAAGGTAATTTTGAGAGCAAGATGTTATGGTCAATAACGTCAACAGCTTCGAAAGATCCAAGAATATTCCAATGATCTGAGAATATTCCATTTTGATCTATTGATGAAGCAACATCTTTGAGAAAAGAAAAAATGGTAGTTTCCGTAGATTTTGATTTTCTAAAACCGTGTTGTGAGTCTGAAAACGCTTTGTTTTTCCTGAGAAAAGTTTCCATTTGTAAGTAGAAAAGCCTCTAATATTTTTGAGAAAACTGACAAAAGAGAAATTGGCCGGTAATTGTGAATATCATATTTCTTCCCTTTTTTAAAAAGTGGCTTAATTTTTGCTGTTTTGAAAATATCTGGAAATATTCCTGAACATAAAGAAGCATTGAAAATGTGAGTTAACTGATGTATAAAGGCAGGTGCACAAGTTTTTAATAAACAATCCGGAAATTCGTCTAAAGCAGATGAATATTTATTTGTTAGTTTACTGACTATTCTGAAGATTTCGTTGGGAGAAGTTTCGGAAATAAACATCGTATCGGAAATTTTTTGGGAAGTGTAAGATGTTGAATTTTGTGGTTTTAGTTCCTTCCTGAGATCAGACGTAATTATAGAAAAGTGTTTGTTGAAGAGATTGGCAACTTTTTCCGGATTACTCGTTTCTCTTTCATTATCCTTTAAAATAACATTCTCTACAAGGTATCGAGATGATGTGGTTGTATTTTTACGAATTCTCAAATTGCTTAATTTTGTTACTAGCGCTCAAAATGTCTTATAGGTTAGTGATCGAAAAGAGTTAAAAATATATTTATATTACTTATTGTGTTCTGTTTTCAATTCCTTGTGGCACATACTCTTCAGTGGTTGGTTTTCTCTCTTCAATTTCTTTCGGTCACAGAACTCGACTACCCTTTCAACAAACACATCTTAAGACAAAATTAACATTTGAATATCTAGGAATTGGGTTCAATGTTTCATCATGAAATTTGGGAGACAGCATCTGGTCATATTGTCTGGTAATCGTACCTTGACCCAAAAATGGAGAGAAAAAAGGTTGTTTTGGAATTATAAATATTTGTGCAACTGGCGTCGTGGTGCTACCACTCGAATTTCGAAAGTTGGATATATTTCCTATTTTTCAAATGAGAATGTTGGTATGCTGTTTACCTTCAAATAACATGCTTATGGTTTGATTTGAGAATTATTGTTGAATTTCCTACTGTAGTTTTGCAGGGGCGTGAGTGAAAAGATTTGTTGGGGTCACAGCGGCACCACCACGCCATGTACGCAACTATGTTTGAAATGGCGTGTTCATTGAAGATTGTATTTTGGGCTGACGCGGACTATAGTATCGCTATCTCTAAAATGGTTAGAAGTGGAGATTGATGATACTGAATACATGCAAAATTAGAATGACTGTGAAGGGAAGAATTCTTGAAGATCCTGGCTCGTCATCTTGGTGAACCTCATATGAACGTCAGACTCTTGAATGTGCAATTGCCTAGAGAGCTATGTGGAACCATCTCAAGAACATTGAAGAAATCTATTCCCGGTATTAAATGTAATCCTCAAGAAGCCAGGAAAAAGGAAGCGGTACGGGTTACGTGTGGTTAGCACGAAGACATTCCCACGCCATATTTTGGTCTTTTCAACTAGAGAAGTGAGTTTTCTCATCATCATACAGCAACATATACTGGGATATTGCAAGGAAAACGCACACTTATAATCTTCCCCGACCGGGGATCGAACCCGGGGTCGCGAAAGCGAGCAATCTGACCAAGGAGCTAAAATCGCTACTAGGAGCTACTAGCCCCTAAACCATGCGTAACATGTTTTCCAAATTAAAGAAACCCCTGTCCTTCTGTCTCGAGTCGAAGCTTTGAGATTTTGAAAAACATTCTTTAAAATTTGAGGGTACTTTACACGAAGCCGCCTGGAAATTTCCAATATTTTTTCAAAACCGGCTCCAAATTTTTTGTTTAAATATCTTGTAAGAATAGAGTAAAGCACACTTATTAAGGCGGCATAGGTCCGATTTTCACGGTTGACCCATTTCTTCCCAACGTTGCGAATACGCAACGCAATGTTTACTATTTTATTTTACCTATAGCATAATTCGACAGCATTTGTAGTTTTTTGTACAGTGAAAAAACATGACTTCAAAACTATATTATAAAACCTTAATGACTTTAAACTATTTTTATTTGATAAATATATAATACATGAATATTCATTTTTAATTTTTTCTCCATCAAGACGCGCGTCGTATTTTGACGCCTTTACAGTATCTCTTTGGTCTTAAAAAATGGTGATCAAAGTGGATTTTTGTTATCACTTTGCAAAATATAATATGTACAAATAAAAGTATTAATGTTTAATAAAATGTGATTTCAAAAACGACTTTTACAGACAAATAAATGTTGCGTTGCGTTTACGCAACTTTGGGAGTTTCCCGGCAGAATTGGGACGGCCAAATTCCACTATGGCGCCGCAACAAACGGTTCATGGGAGCTTAGTATTTTTAAAAAGGATGTAATATTAGGTAGAATATGTTCTCTTTGGTTTGCTCCGTTGACGGATATACCAAAGGACATAATTTCTGTAGTTTTCTTGGCTCTAAAACAAGGCATGGCCTAGTTATGACTTCCTGTATGAAACAGTTTTCGCAGTCTTTCAAAGATACCATTTACGAAAAAAAGGAAATTTTAAAAACAAATTTGTAGAAATAAAAATATATCTACATATTGCTTTCAATAAATTCTTAATAAAGAAATAAATAACTGAAACATTGAGGCCATTTTTTGGTGAATGAACAAAAAACATTTGCAATCCGTAGCGATTAACCAGAACTTATAAGCAGATAGTTTCGTACTTTGGACGACGTTGAGCTAAAATATGTGAGTTATAAGAGGTTTGGATTCATTATGTGGTGCGTATTGACAGATGAAAAAATATTTTTGTCACCATTTAATGTTCATAGTGGAATATCAAAGAAGGCACAAATATTTGTCTTAGATAAAGTAATTGGCAATTTGACGGAAATTGTTAAAAAATAAGAACATTACTTGCTGTTTCTTGGCAAAACGTCTATATGTACCACATTATTTTCTGTCCTTCATCAGAAGCGGATTTCTATGCAAATAGAATTGTGGCAACTGCGAGAAAAGGGCATCAGACCGTTCGCTTCGAACCCCAAAAAATATTTCAAAACAAAAGTTGTGTATGATTTCATGATAAAGAAGCATAGTGAGTTTTTGATGTGTTAGAGATCCTGCTAAGCAAGGATTATTTACATTGTAACAACAGAAATTACTGTAAATGGTATTGATTTCGAGTGCAAACTAGTACTCTCTCTTCTTAGAAGCGCCATCTAATTGCCACTCAAATTGCCATCTAGCCCCAAAATTGCAATTTGCCATCTGATACTCACATTGAAATTTAGGGCATTATTGTAAGAGGAGAATAAGAGAAAGTCTAAACGTTCGTTTTGATTATATAAATTAGTGGTGATAAGCTGCACACAGACAACGTAATGTTCGTAAGATCGGACAATTTTGGAATGTAAAAAGAATGTCAACAACATTTAAAATTCCATTTGGTTTTTACACCTTCGTGCATAAACGTCAATTTTGTTTGCATGTTAGTAAAATTAGTAGACATTAATGGAGAAAATACCTACATTTATGTACAAAATACTCAGTACACTTCCGTCGAGGTGGGTTGGTCCACGTCCTGACGGGGGGATGCAGAGAAGGCTCTCAAGTGTTCCTTCTCCATTTTTCATCGCTTGCTTTTCATTTCATGTCACGTACATTCTTTCACTCCCTTGTTCTTCCTCACTGGCCTTCTCTGTATGCTGAACGCCACCCATGTGTTTGCCGTGCATGCGCGACCCGTGTCGGAGGGAGTGTTGTCCTGGCGGTTGAGGGGTGTGTTTGTTTCCCAAAACTCACCTTGTGCTACGTTCGGCTTGCACTGGGGATACGTTGTGTAACGTATTTTTGGGAACATTCCCTGTAGGCCTCAATACGCTTGCTTTGGCCTCGGACTCTTCTAGACGGGCGTCGGGAGCTAACCACTCCCGATCAATCGGCTTGGACTAGGTCTTGTATTGAACTCCAGGGTGAACGGGGGGATACACGGTGGTGCAGCGCTGTGGTATTCCCCCACTATATCCTCGTGGCAACCCTGGCACTCCGATGGAGTGTCCCCTTGTTGGGCTCCGTGGTGGTTTGACCCCGAGGATGAACCTGATCCATCTTTATGGAACTAACCTTCTCCACCGCCTCTTTCGCAAGGAAGAGGAGATGTCGGAAAGAAACCTTGATTTGAATAGTTTCTTTTTTTCAATGGAGAAGATGACCAAGAAACCTAGATTCCTCCTGATGGCATGCGCTTGAGGAAGGTAATCATTTAAATAGTTAGTGCTGTGCGTTTTGTGCGAGCACTAGAGGAAAAATATGGAACATTGCAAGCCGTAGTGCGTCAAAGGAATGGCACCATGTCTTTTTAAGCGCTAACGGATGAAAAGCTCGATAGAATTATGAAGACGAAGCAGATTGCCGCCTCCGGTGGAGGTGCCACTCACCAAACACTCAATCTTTGTAAGGGAGTGGTCAATCATGTTGACTTCTCAACAGGAGCGCGGAAGATCTGGTTGCTTTCTTCAAGAGTCCGGTGTGACAGATGTTTATAGAATTAAGAGGAGGGAGCATGGGCGAGAATCCCACTTCCACTCTTATCCTAAATTAACCTCCCTACTTTGCCCCGAAATATCTCGTGCGGTTTTTATAACATCCGCGTGCGACAGTATGTGCCCAATCCTTGCGGTGCTTAAGTGCCAACGATTCGGCCATACACAACAGCGGTGCAGGCAGATACCCCAGTGTGCGGTAACTGTGGTAAACCATCTCACGAACCTGGACCTTGCACCACTACAACCGCATTGCGTAAACTGCGAAGGGTGCCCACCCTGCAAATTATAATCAATGCCCACCTTTTTGAAAGAACGACATCCAAAATAAGAGTCGTGGAAAAAGTGTCTTTCCCTGAAGCCAAACGCCGGTTCCATGCGAGGAACCCAGTCGACCTCTCGCGCTCGTTTTCTGCCACTGTGAAAGCGAAATCTCCGAGGTGTAGCAGCGGGCTGCCAAACGAACGCGCTGCCCCGCAAGTAGGAGTTTTGGTTGCCAAGTGTCACCAGTAGACCTCCCAGGGGATACATCTCACCTTGAGGGTGGGAGAATAATAATCCCACAAAATATAGGTACACAAAAAAGTCCAACCAGCACAGTCCCGAAATCGACAACAGAAACTGTCGACGGAAGTTGAACTCAGACGCTACACCAAACCCCATAAAGGACCTTCGAAGTCGCGAGCGACTACAACTTTTGAAACTAGCTCTGAGCGAGCATCCAGCCCCCCTGGCAACACCCGGAGGTTTCTGTTTTGGGGGAGGCTCCCTTGGGGAGGAGTCCTCCGTGCATCCGGCTTCCCAACTCCCCCGAAGAAAAAAGAAATTTATTCTACATGGCTCTAATGTCATGGAACGCAAATGGTTTCTCTCGCGACGGGACGACCTTAACTGTTGGTGTCCCTCACAATCCTATTGTGATTTGGTCTTCAAGAGAGCACACCTATACACCACTTCGCCCTCTATCTGTTTCGGCGGATTTTCTTCGTACAGGTTCGATGTGGAGGATGGTCTTCCGCGCTCATGCGGAGTTTCTCCATTGTGCATTATTTCCGCTGCTATCTACAGCGGTACCTCTTCAGACGACTTTCAACACTATGTGTGCAGTGCACCTCCCATCCCTCACACTTACTTTTGTGCAACATTTTATATCCCTCCAGGTCTGACTATATCAGGCAGACGACTCTTAGGGTTGAAAATCACTGCCTTCTTCCATTTATGATAGTCGGGGGCGATGGAATGCCCACAGTCCCACTCTGGGGCTCTTCCCCCACGTGTCGCGGAGAGGCCGTATCTTTGAATCAGTAATAGACACACAGCGACTTGGTTATTCTGACTCGGTGAAGGCAACTCATTTTGCCGTCGCCAACAAACTCGAGCCGTGTATTGATTTATTTCTTTGCAGCCCTTACTTTCACCGACCTGCAATGGGCCTCCCGACGCCTATATGGTACGACCACAATCCCATTATCGTCCCACATTGATAGAGTTTGCGCGTGGTTTGGCGCGCCCTCCCTCAATGGTGCGTCCTTCGTGCTGACTGGCCGCCATTCAAGCGACTGTTTGAATTTATCAGAGGGTGAATGTGTTAGTGTGAGGATATGGCAGCTCATTTTAACACTGCAATATTGCAAGGCTGCGGGCACTGCCATCCCCAAGTCGCCGGTAATTCGCGACAAACCCCTTTGTACCGTGTGGAACTTGGATTGCTCAAGGCTGTCCGGTGCTCGGAAGAAGCGTTGGCTCGATTAAACATTATCCAACGCGGATAACCTTATTGATTCAAGAGGTGCAGAGCTAAGCGAGGAGAACCATATTAGAAAGCAAGTAATGCATCATGAATGCATACGTGTCCTCCTTAATTGCCACACGCCACCACGTCAGTATGGCGGAAGTGCGTCTAATTAAAGGTACCCTTCTCATACTCAGGCCAGGTCTTAGAAAAAATGGTCAGATTAATCACAGATCGAGACGGCCGTTGTAGAGGAACTTGCCACTCACTATGAAAAGATGTCGAATTCGGCAAACTACTCTCCAAACTTCTTTCGTTTAAAGAAGAAAATGGAAAATCGCGCTTTGGATTTTTCGAGCAGGAGCACATGAGGATTCTAATACCCCTTTCTCTATGTATGAAATGCGTTCTGCTCTGAAGCTTGCCAAAAAACCACTCCATTCCAGACGAAATCCACAACTTAATGTGGCAGCATCTTCCCGAAACTGACATTGAATTTCTTCTCCGCTCTTTAACCGTATCTGGGAAGAGCATACTATCCCTAA
>JAHLJT010007782.1:0-14482 GCA_031308135.1 Acheta domesticus
CTCCAAATTGATATCCCCTAATCGATCTGGCGGATAGCGCGGTCCCTAGAATTTGAAACCAGTATTTTAATTTTTGGGGATACTTCACATTAAATATTTTCCAATATTTCAAAATAATGTTCCATCGTTTTTGATTACATTTTGCTGTTGGATAGTGTGAAGGACATTTAAGAAAATCGTGGAAGTCGCATTTTCGTTGAAAAGAGATTTTTCAAAAATTGCAAAATTCAAAATTTTCGGCGTCTTCCTACAACTACAATTATGAAGATAGATATTTGTCCCTTTAATGTAATTTGTTCCTTAAAGACAAATACTTTGAAATGAAGTCACGTACAATTTTTCGAAAATTTGAGTACTTTTCGCGTAATGAAATTACCGGCGAGAAAATACGTGCTGATTTAGCACGACCTGTTTCGAAAAAATTAGCTGCAAGTTCCTCGCGTCCTGCTCACCCAACCGGCGGCCCCGCCCCTCCGCCAGACCTGGGGGACCTGGGGGACGCGCCGCGGCGGTGGAGGCGTTGGCGCCGGGGTCGTGCCTGCCGGCGCCGCCCGGGCGTCGAACTCCGACGAGGAAGGGCCGCGCACCAGACTGAAATAGCAGGGCCCGGCGCGTCGCGCACCCAGACCGCGCGCGAATGCGACGGAAGAGGTCGGAAGCTGAAACTGACTCATTCATTTACCACCAGGAAGGGAGTTGGTCGTCTTGTGCGACAGGCAGTGTCGTGTGTCTCGGTCGGATCCTTTCCGACTGTTTAAAAATAGTAATTTCGTTAAAAATTATTCTATTTACTAATGTTATCAATACTTATTGCCTTCAGTCATTACTTCAATGAGTTCTACATGCATTTCATTCATCTCTTATATTCTAAACTATTTATGAGTTGATTGGTTTCTACCTGTTCGTCATTCGTTACTTTCTAATTAGTGTGTAGTAAGTGAAAAGTAAATAGTAGAAAAGTAATTGTTACTTTAATAATACTAATAACAATAATAATTGTATGCAAAACGAAAAAAAAGGAAGACAATTGTACGTTCAACATTCACAGGCTAATAAGGCGGGGACCGTCCCTCTCTCTTCAGTCATTTAGGCTGCGGCATTTTCTTCATATCAAATATTGATATCAAAATAATTTTGTTGTAAGATGGTTAGAGCACGTACCGACTGAAAACTTACGCGCGAAGGGTTGCCGGTCCTCTTTTACCCTGGCCAATGGGCACGGATGCGTGTACCCGTGTGTGTGTGGTGTTGTCTGACGAAGTTTCTTGCTTCTTGCGTTCTGCTGATCCCAAATACGAGGAGCTCGCAATTGTCGGCATTGTCTTCTTGATATATTTCGCTGAAGAGTGGAGGTCCAGTCTGTCTTCTGGAAAAATCACTTAGCAAGCGAGTAGTTTGACTCTTCTACTCAAATATTTGTTACAATGTCATTGTTAACCGCTTTATAACCTGCAATCAAATTCCATGTGTTCACCTTTTAAGCAAAATTCTGTTTATCGTGCCCCGTTGCTCATTACGTCCAGCGTCCACTTCAAGCACTATTCTAACTCAGGAGGGGGGGCATTCTAGGCGAGGCTCTCCAGTGACATAAGCGGGAGGGGTCATAAACTAACACAGGAGGTCGCCTCGTGATATCAAAGCTGCAAGTTCCTGGGCCCTACAGCGGTCACCCGGCTCGATCCAACCATCGGCGTCCATCGCTGTGGTATAGTGCGATTTCTCTAACTGCCTCTCAAGCCCCTGTCGCCGTGATGGAATATCACATTGCATTTCGCGTCTTTCTCGGGCGTGCCGCTAAACGTCCCATGATCGCAAGCACTGTTTGATAGGTCGCAATTATGCGATATCTAGCGGCACGACTGAGAAAGACGCGAAATACCGTGACATATTCCATCGCGAAGACAGGCCTTGAGAGGCAAAGTTAGAAAAATCGCAGTGTAGGTGAGGAATAGGCAGCAGCGGCGTTAGCAAGTACGCAGGCAGAAGGGGGGAGAGCTGACAATTCGGCAGACCGACCGGAACGGTGGTCGCTGGTATCTCCTCAGTGGTCGCAACCCGAGGACAGCCGTACTGACGGGCGACTTTCGCCTCGATTTCGGCCAAATCGATTTGGGAAAATCAGATTTGGAGAAACGAACGGACGAACGTTTTGCCGTAAACCAATTTTTTGGTATCAAATACGAAACCCAGTTGTTTCTGAGCATAGAACGTGTTAGAGGATGTAGTTTACCACATATAAGAACAAGATGTATCTATTTTTCCTTGAATCAGGGCCCCACAATACACCCTTTTCTGATAAAAAAATTGCCACTTTCTGCAGCAGCATTACAATACTTTCTCTTTACTACATAAGGACGTTACATGGGGAGAAAATGAAATCCAGTAAAATTAGTTGTTTTGAACTTCATTTCTTTCATTTTAGAAATAGATATCAATCAAAAAATCTCCCGGACTCAACCTAGTGTGCTAGGCTTCTATTCAATTTATTTGACATTTTTTGCGTTGCTTTATCTCGTAAGAAAAGAAATGGAGTGGGGGAAGATAGGTCACTTCATAATTAATTTGAGCCGCTCTGTGGCTTAAACGTCTTTAAAATCCCGCGAGGAATTTGTGGAGTGGTTTGCGTGAATGTCCGTACCATTTCCACAGGGAAGGCAACAGCCTTTCGTCATACGATCCGCCCTTCATTTCTGAATTCATATTTGCTTAGAAACACGAGTACAAGATATTTGCAGAGGTCCTCCTCAGTCAAGGGGTAGCCGGTAGCGATGTGAAGAAAGGCATGATAAACCCCCGGAGGGCGGCGCTGTCTTATCCAGTTATCTCCCGGCCTGGCGCCGCGGGCCCCAGTTGCTGACCAAACAGCGGCGCGCGAGGGGACGCGGCAGGCCTGCTCCCGGGGGAGAGTCGCGTTGCGTCGTGGCGTGGGGGAATGCGAGGGCGGGGGTGCAACACTGACGGAGCGCGAGGGGAGGAGAGCGAGCTCTGTTTGTGTTGGGATTGCCTCGGTCACTGCGACAAGGTAGGCTCAGTATAAAAGTGGAAATAGAATAAAGGCATGAATCCTTGCTGACTCGAAACGTCAGGAACTCGGATTTCATGATATCTCAAAACTCCAGTATCTCGCATTTGTTGATATCTTAGGAAACTCGGGTATCTCCAGTTTGGAGATATTTTGAAGATCCCGAAACTTAAGTTTGTGATTACTCGAAATTGCAGAATCTCGAATTTCGTGATATTTCAATTTTTGTAAATTTCCTTTTTTATTTCTTGATATTGGGAATTCTAACTACATTCCGTGGATATTTTTTCCACTTTTTGGCGTACTGTTTACTATACTTTTTTTATTTGTATATTTATATAGTAACTATTCTATAACGTAATTAACAAGTATAAGATTTTCGCTTTTGTCTTTATTAACTACAGAACGAGGCAAATAAATATCATCATCAATTGAAAGAGAGCAGTTTTCCTGCAGTATAATCGTTGTTAGATGGAAAGGTATTATAAGGTAACAAGTGAATGTCTGTTGCCACAACTTGGCTTGCTGTGCTGAATGCACGCGTACAAATTTAACGAGCTTGAGAAAAATTCAGTGGATGTGTTTGAGCGTTTGTTTGAAATGCAATCACGCTTTAATTACCAACCATGAAAGAGTACATTCTTTAAAATCCCTAATTCATCACTAGTGTCCTATATGTACAAGTTATTGCCTATTGCATACAATTCAAAGTTTGTATGTATTTATTTATAAATTCTGAAATAATTATAGGCGTTGTCAATTATGCCAACGACAACTCACCGCCGAACCAATGTTATATATTTTGTCCTTCAATTTTATTTGAATACTTGTACACCTATTAATTATATTAGTTATTTTTTTCTTCAAAGCAATAATGGTTTAAAAAATATATTATGCTTCTACAATTACCGTGATTTTATATCAGTAGGTCTATAGAGATAAATAAAAAAAGTGGTAGAGAGATAAATGGACGGGATAGAAAAGACTTGCGAAACGGAATGTTGCAACATTGAACTCGTGAAATTTCACATGAATATTCTCAAAATAATAATTGTCGATCAAATAAACATACCGTGTTCGTTTTGCAACATTTCATTGTCACGGTCTTAACGAAAAGAAAATCTGGAATGTGAACACCCACTGATTAAAGATGAAGGAGAGAAATGCGCTGTAATTTTCCTCCGAGGGAGCTCACGAAATACCACGGTGACTCGGGAGAGCGGAAGGTAGAAAATTGCTAAAATGCCGTGTAATTTATGAGTAGCCCGTATTCTCCATGCGAGAGAAACCAACAAAGAGTTCCTGTGGCTTGCTGGCAAATGGGGATGAGCCAACCATGAAGCCGAGAGGAGAAAAGACGGAAAGAGAGCGCGGTTAGCCTGAACGTCTACCTCTCTCTATTTCACAACCTTCTCTTTGACCCCTTTATATTTAAACTAGCAGTCTGTCGCAAAAAAGCTGCTTATCTAATACGCGTTACATTAAGAACACTTACATTTTTGGGCCGGTTGCATTACAGCTCAGATCAGAACTTGGTTTAACATTGGCGTATTCATTGTAAATCTGGAGCTTTTCGCGCTACACATATGAATTCTTTGATACGAAAAATACAGCAGACTGAGACAACATTGAATTAAGTTGTGCAATTAGTATCACAGACAAAGCTGTCCAGATTATGCGCGCCCAAGGAGAGAGGAAGAGTCATGATGTGTGATTATACATTGAAATGTGAAACAGTGTTGTATCTACAACTGAATTACACTATACGGAACTCGAAGTATATGTGCATTGAAAAAAAGGAACGAAAGTGAAACTTAGTTATTACACAACAGTGAGCGAAGCACGGACCAATGCGCATGAGATTAGGTTTTCAGTTTAATAAAATTTTCATTCTATTTCTGAGACATTGAATTAAAAACGAGTAGAAGAATATAATTTTCGCAGCTTTGAATACGGTACGATTCGTGCACGTTTAATCGTACCGGAAATAAATATCCCATCTCCACTATGGAAATGGCACAATTTAAAATTGTCATTTTGCAGGAGAACTTTTCTGCTAGCGGGTTTATCTCGGGGGCAAAAGTCAGTGTTTACTCAATGTACAGACTGTCTAGTGAATTATCCTAACGACATAGTCACTAGAAAAATGTACTATTTTAAAAGATATTTATTCATTTAGATCAACAATAATGCTTCTGAGACGTTTCAATTTCTTAGCGGGAGCGGAAGATAACTTATAGGAATCCATCGTATATCCCTTTTCTCCCGATTGAGAGCGCGCGGGCTAGGAAATTTTGCGAAAAGACGGCGCACTTCAGTCTTCCCGCGCCGTGTAGTCCCGGAGTGTTATTTACGTGCGTACGCTCTCCAACGCCCTCCTTCCGCAACCCCCCTCGTCTGGAGTCTCGCCCCGCCTGCGCCCACGCCCTCGCCTTCGCCCCTGGCCTGCGCCTACGCCCGCGCCCGCGCGCGTTCCGTCCGCTGGCACAGCTCCTGGCGGCCGCTGTTGATAAACACGACAGCTGCAAGCGAGGTATTCCGACCGGCGCTAAAAGCGACTGCCGCCGCCGCCGCCACTTCCTCTTCTTTTTCTACCTCCTTCTCCTCTCCTCCTCCCCCTCTTCCACACCTTACTCTCTTCCCCCTCTTTCTCCTCTCGCTTCTCTCCTGTGTCCCTCCTTATTAATCTCCTCCCCTTTTCCTTTTTTCTTTGTTCTCCTCGCCTTTCTCTCCTCCCCTTCTCACTCTCCTCCCCTTCTCACTCCCACGCCTTCGCACTCTCCTTCCCTTCTCACTCTCCTCCCCTTCTCACTCCCTCCCCTTCTCACTCTCCTCCCCTTCTCACTCCCATCCTCTTCTCACTCTCCTTCCCTTCTCACTCTCCTCACCATCTGTCTATCCTCCCCTTCCCTCCCTTTCGTGCTTGCTCTGTTCTAACTCTCCTACCGCCTCCTCTCCTCCTCCTCCTCCTCCCCCTCTCTTTGTCCTCCACCCCTTCCCCAATCTCCTTCTCAACTCACTCTTTCCCCTTTTCACTTTCCTCCTGTTCTCCTCCATGTCTACCGACGTGGTCTTTTTTCTCCTCCGCCTCTTCTCTTTGCTTCCTCCTCCTACCATCCCTTCACCTCTTTGTTTTCCCCCATCTTTTTCCTTCGCTTCTCCCACATCAGCTGCCGACTAAGCTGGCCTTTCATTTCCATCTCCTTCGGCATTATTCCCGTCTGCGCCTCGCCACTGCCGTTGTTTGCGCCACCCTCCCGTCTCCATTGCTTCGCCATCGCTGCCTGTCTGCCGCCACGATAAACTCTTGGATTCGCAAGCCGACAGGCCGTCCAGCGTGTCTGTCCCTCATGTCATCTTCGCACCCGAACCTGCCGGGGAACATATGTTTTAGTTCCCGGATCGCCAACTTTCGAATTTAAATTCGCATCCATGCAGCAGTGGTGTATCTTCCGAGCATTGTAGCAGCACGGTTAATCCAGTACACATACTATTTGAAAACCTGTGATTCATCCTACTGAATTCCATATGTATGATGGCACATGTAAGTATAGATGAGGAATTAACAGCGCATGATGGTTATGTTTACGGCCGTGCTCAGTTGGTCTAAGGGACTAGAGATAAGTGCAGGGAAATCCTACGACAGCTACTGACGTTTGTGTAAACGTCAGTAAAAAACGCAAGACGTTTTGTGCCATTAATAAATTATACGTTTTACGTTTATTAATAAGTTATTTTGAAAGGTGTCAACTGGTAAAATTTTCTTTGTGTTCATTTTGAGCATTATGGAACAATAAACTCTACGGGTATCTTTCGGTACTTTCTGTTCTCCGTTTCATAAGTAAATGCTCACTCACAGATAAATGAAATTGTAAGGCAGTGGTACCCAAATTGTTGCCAGGGAAACTGCGTGATGCTCATGAAGAACAATTGCTTTGGTTATTTGGGAGGCTCGGATTCATCATAAAAATGATCACTTCCGAAAATGTAAACCGTGACTATTAGAAACGCACGTTATGCAGGTAATACCCAATGAGTTTTGCACATTGACATGGAAACGAGAGACCCCTGAATGGACGTCTCCTGAATAGGAACTAAAAGAATAACACCGCCAATAGATATAATCATTTATGCCGTTTTCTTCAATGCATCTGCAGTAGACGCCACCTACCTGCATCGTCAAATCATCAGTTGATCAAGATTCTATTCGAGACGCCACTATCGCTGTCACCGCCGCATCACCGTCCCTACAGCACGAATGCGGAACGTAGTTCGCTATCTTTGGCCCCGCCTTCTGCCCGAATCCCCGCTTGGCCCGGTCACTGTTATCCTCGCTACGAATAATTTGCCATTGTTTTTCGTTAATTACCATTTGTAACTTTAAACCGACTTCCGCCGCCCAATTACCTCATCAACTACATCATCTCATCTCCACCACCTACAACATCACCATCCATCATCATCATCATCATTACCAGCACCCCGCCACGGTTGTGACTTTTGCCTTCATTAACATCGTTATCCACGCTGTTATCGCTGTTACAATACCTCCACCACCGTCGCTTCTCTAGTGGCGTCTCATCCCCGTCTCACTCCACGGAGACAAACGTCACCATCACTAGGATTCCAGGCTCGCCACCAGGCTCCGTCTGTGAAAGGCTATGATTCGCATGTGTCAAAGCGTCCTCCTCCTCTGCATCATCCTCGTGCAGACTCTCCGCGGGGCCGCCCTAGCGCACGTGAGCAGCAGCCACAGTCAGGATCCCCATCGCCGGCGCCGGCGCCACCCGAGCCACCACGGCCCTGCTGTCGACGGCGGCGCGGCGCCGGCCGGAGCACGCGGATTTGGCGACGCATGCAATCGATAGCCGCGCGCCGAAGCGGCGGCGGCGGCGGCGGCGACGGCGGCGGCGGCGGCGGCGGCGGCGGCGGCGGTAGCGGTGGTGGAGGACGGTGGTGGTGGAGGCATCGGTGGTGGTAGCAGCGGTGAAGGCGGAGGACGTGGCGAATGCAGTTGCGGTGGCGTTGGTAAAGGTGAGGTAGGCTGTGGTGTAGGTGTTGGGTGTAGTCGGCGGTGGGTGTAGTCGGCGGTGGATGTAGTCGGCGGTGGGTGTAGTCGGCGGTGGGTGGTGTAGTCGGCGGTGGGTGGTGTAGTCGGCGGTGGGTGGTGTAGTCGGCGGTGGATGTAGTCGGCGGTGGGTGTAGTCGGCGGTGGGTGTAGTCGGCGGTGAGTGTAGTCGGCGGTGGGTGTAGTCGGCGGTGGCGCTGGATGCGATGATTGAGATGAGGTCAGGAGTGTCGTTGGTGGAGGCGAACGCATCATGGATGCTGGTGGCGGTGGGGGAAGTGGCTGTGAAGATAGTAATGGTGGAGGTTGTAGCGGTGGCAGTGGTAATAGTAGAGGTGATAACGGTGGAGGTGGTGATATTGGTGGTGCTAGCGTAGGCGGTGTTCACTCTCCCAACGCTGCTTCCCCTTTATTCAGATTAGGTGCTCTGTGGTGCACTCAAGGATGGGGGAACTTCAGCCCATCCAGACGTCGAATACACATTCTTAAAAGTTAGTTTTTACTACGTTTATGTAAAGAAACTCAAGAGTAATGCGATAAATTATTACAAATCAATTAATAGAAAAATTTTTTAATTCAGCATAAGAGAAAAATTATTATTAGAAACATGATGTCGGTACTATTCTTTGTAACTCCCCGCGAACTCGCTTACATACGTACAACACCCACACGCACCCGCGCGCATACACACACACATGCTCATACACTCATTCACATGCACATACGCACATGCATATACACACATGCACGTACGCAAATGCACACATGCACGCACACACATGCACACATGCTCTTACACATCCACAAAATTTCTTGTTGTGCCTCTGCCTATACTGCTAGAGTTCCGTGCGATCTAAGCCTCTACCTTTGCTTCGTCACGATCGATTTTCTACTTTGGCCAATATTTACTATAAGAAAGATCGTAAAGTCATTACAGTGAAGAGAACCTTTTTATATTTTTATTAGATGTTTCCCGAACTATATTTCCATGAATTACTATTTCAGATCTTTTTGTGGTGTACTAAACGGTGCCATGAGGAAAATCGTATTATTTGCCGCCGACTTTACGGGGAGTCACTTTTGAGAACAACTTAAATATCGTTTAATAATAATAATAATAATAATAATAATAATAATAATAATAATAATAGTAAATTATTGCAGTAGCAAAAAAAGGCGTAGTAGTCGTTCCTACAGAGCTGGGCACGCTAGCCCTTGAAACACGTTTCAATACCAATGCAATTTAACCGTTTGCTTTCTCTGCAAATATGTTCAATACAGCCTAATAATTAATAAAAAAATCAATCACAGAGTGCGGCTCAAATGAGGCTTGCTATTAGTGATAGTGCTAAGTGCAATTTTGGCCGATTGCAATGAAATAGTTAAATTGGGCGAAGCAAAGTTCTTAAATAGAGATTTACAGTTTTAATCTTCTCTAAATCAAGAGTATTTTGGATAAAAAGTTACGGAGCTATGGCCAATTAAAAGTGTCTTTGTATATCGTTTTAACGTAAAATTGACCATATTCGGACTAATTTGGCCCACTGTGTGAGTCAAATAAGTAATGTTTGATAATCATAAAATTGTGAAATAACGTGGACACCACCTCAGCCAAAAATACTTGATAAATATACCATTAAGTATGTATTCAATATTTTGTAAAAAGTAGAGAAAATGCCGAAAAAATGTGGTGATTATGGGGTTTGTGGCACTCTGCACTCATTTGAAAAACGGTTTTACTTGTGCCAATGTTATACTTGCATCAAAAACTAACTTTTATTCGTTAAGCTTCTATAGATATCTTCAATACAGCCTAATAGTGAATAAAGAAATCATATAGAGCAGTGCGGAAGAATGTGGTCGTAAATAGTGATGGATCACGGCGCAATTTTAGCCGATTGCAATGAAATAGTTAAATTGTGCGAAGCAAAGTTCTTAAAGTAGAGAATTTGAGCTCTAATCTAACTTCGAAATTCGGTGATAGAACATCACTGTAACTGTTTATTTTTAAAATAGAATTTCGACACCCTAAAATTAAATTTTTTAAAAATATATATTTCATGCAAGACTCGGCCGTTCTCAACAGCACGAATAGGCTCCAACTGAGCGTGCAATTCCACTCTCACCCACACCTGTTAACATTCTCTCCCAGATTAAACTCATTTCAGGGACGATGCCTGTATTCCGCTACGAAGGTAAGTGGCACTGGTGCTATATATTCAATCCCATTGGTATACAGTGTACGTAATTTCTATTACTGGTCTCATTTCATTGTTTGAATGTGTACATGACCGGATTTTCAATTGTGTCTACTGTTAGTGTACAGGATAGACTAATATACAGGCTGTCGGGGAGGAAACTTCTCCCCGGTCAGTTTTTTTCAGTTGTGAACTCACTTCTCACCATGAACTCACTTCTCCCCACTCCTCACACACAGTTTTTTAACTGTTTTTGACGTAAAGAAATAAATAAGTCGGTTTGAAAAAATAATTTCTAGGCAAAACTATTGCATTATGGAAGTATAGAATCACTTCAGAGACATGAAATTGTTTATTATTTACAAAAGAAATGGATATATTTGCGCAGACAGAAACATTAGGCGAGAAATAAAAAAAGGAGTCGAATTGTGTGAATTAGGTGCTTCTTATTTCTCGCTTATTTTTTCTTTCTGAACAAATATATTCATTTCTTTTGCAATCTTAATTTTTTATGTATATATGTATGCATATTTACATAAAGTTACCATTTTTAACCCTCTACAAGTTTTACTGCTGAAACGTCCCAGTAAAGCAGAAAAAGAAATGTAAAATAGGAAGCAACGATAGGTGAGAAATGCTATTCAGAAATTAGTAGATGTCGATTGCTCACTGAATAATTACAAGGCAGTGTAATAATATGGGAATAAGTGAAATGGGCGAAGTGAAACGTAAGTGAATGTGGGGATTCCTCAAATGAGAGGAGGGAATTCCCAATTCCGATAATTCTGACGATTTTTAACAGTTGATCCAATTGCGTGGGGATCATATGTGGAATATTACAAGTGATGTATTACCAATATTTAGAATACATTCGATAATGTAATGTGTGCCTGAGACAAACGCTAAATTTTTGTAGTGGTTATTCACTTAAAAAACGCATCAACTGTCCTGGCATATGGCCTACTAATGCTATTGTTGGATTATTGAATAACATACCTGATATTTTATTATAGACATATAGTATGTTTTCGTAGTATATAATTCAAGAACGCGGAATCTTGCTTTTTATTTTTAAATGTTACAGGCAGATTACGTGCTTCTCCGTTCTCAGTTTGATGATGCTGTGTAGCGACGATCGTTTTGTTTACGAACTCCACATGCGAAACTACACTGGGTATATATTTCTTGCTATTTTACGTACTATATTCTAATTTTATGTAAGGCGACGATTTAACGATTTAGTGGCTTCTGCAATGCGATTAGAACTCTATTGGTTCTTCTCTTCTACAAGTGAATGTGTTCGACAATATCACGAGTTCGTGCTGGCTCCATTATATCAAGGTAACCACGTATTGAATTGAATACGAAACGTGATGTATTTAAAATAGAAATATTGATTTTTACTTCCTTGGGCACTAGAATATTGATAGTGTTATGTTACGTAATGCTGTAAAACATTGACGTCTGGAATATGAGTCTGGGAGTTTCTGATGGTTCGTGTTACCTTTAGCTCTAGCTGAAAAAAAAACCCTCCCCGAACAGTGACTAAACCATAAGAGGATTTACCTGAAAATGGATATTACCCGATCAATTTGGCTTCTCACGAGGCCTTGCGAATTTGAAACGGATGTTTTAGTTTATGGAGTTCTTCTATGAAGACTGGGTTACGTTAAAAATTTCTTTAAAAGGCTTTTTTTCTCTTCCGGCAGTTGTCTCGAATTGAACTAAGTGCACACTATAAATATGATAAAGTTCCATTTTTCGACCGGCTTAGGTGGCTCAGGGCATCAATTGATGTCACTACATTGCCTCTGACCGGGAGGTCCCAAGCGTTCGAGCACGGCGGTTTGCAGGATTTTCGACGCTAGCTACATACTTGGTCCATTTCAGCCCCTGCCGGAGGAGAAATCTAGCGACCCGATCGGAGGTTTCCCGTGGTTTCTCCAATCAACACCGGACGACTGCCAGAATAGTACCCTAATAAACGGATCACGGACCGCGCGCGGTCTTTCCTCCTCTTCCCTCTGTATTCTCACCCTTTACACACACATACATTTCATGCATTAACTATCACACATGTCGGAGACCAGTCGGGAGCTTACAGTTTGTGCTGGCTGGGAAGATGCTCCGCTGGTTGGAGTTATCAGGTTGGGAAAACCTCGAAAACCGACGTGTAGGTCGGCTTAGTAACGCACCATCCAGCGAGAGAACACAGTTCACACGGTCGGAAACACTAATCAATCGGATGAAATTTTTCAGAGCATCGAATGCGTGTAACTTCCGTTAGCCAGCGATGATAATTTTTTACTGATTGAGGCAAAACGAATGAGATGGTACTTTAAAGTACGTGAGATCAGAAGATGAAATCCTCTACAATTTTATTCAAAATGTTACTTTTCCTGTAATTTTGAGTCGATGACAATTTTCCGCAAATGCAAATACAAATTTTCTGCAACAGCTTAATTTTTTCTCTTGAAGATCGAAGTGACCAGTCGTTACTGTAACTTCGACGATGTCGGCGAAGTAACGTCAATGGCGTCAACGGAATAAGTGATACAGCGCCGACCCATGACGATGTTCGACAAGTTGAAGTCACTGTGACATGTCAAGGATAATGATGATGATGATGTAGTGTTGACGATGACAATGTTGCGTTGATGAAGACGATGACGTAGCATTGGCGATAACGATGACGAAGGTGGCATAGCGTCGACGATTTCGATGGAGCCAATGGTGATGACAGTGTAAACGGTCCCAGCAAACATTCGTAGCGTTGCGCGCCACTGCAGGCAGACTCCCGCCAGTTAAGCACGACCGTTCCGACCCGTCCCGTACGTTGGAGTTTTACGGCTTCCCGACGCCGCCGTGCCGCCCACGGCCCTGCGGGCCGCCTCCGCTCAAGCCCGCCCCGGTCGCCCACGCCACGCCCCCTTCCGCAACCTCCGGTCGGCCCCTGTTCACTAGCTTCCTCTTCCCACCCTCCGCCCTGCTTTGCTCCACCCTACCCACCCTACTCCGCCCTGCCCACCCCGCCCCGCCAACCTCTCCCGCCCCGCCTCTCCCCGCCCCGCCTCTCCCCGCCCCGCCTCTCCCCGCCCCGCCTCTCCCCGCCCCCGCCTCTCTCCCGCCCCGTCCTCCCCCGCCCCGTCTCTTCCGCCTCTCCCCGCCCCGCCTCTCTCCGCCCCGCCTCTTCCCCGTCCCGCCCCTACCCACGCGTACACGCCCCGCACTGTCCCTACCCGCCCGCCCGCCCTCACCCGCACCCCCCCTCTGCACCAGAGCTCACAGACCCTGCTGCCTCCCGAGCGCATCCACTTCTGCCGACCTCGCTCTCTAGTTTGCTCCGTCTGTTGTTACGGATACTCCACGACGATTGTACCCCGGTTTGTTTTCATTATCTCCTGAATTCAGGA
This sequence comes from Acheta domesticus, assembly GCA_031308135.1. NCBI lineage: Eukaryota > Metazoa > Arthropoda > Insecta > Orthoptera > Gryllidae > Acheta > Acheta domesticus. The sequence continues at coordinate 13,702 of JAHLJT010007782.1, forward strand.
GATAAACTGTTGGGGTCGATTTAAATGAAAAATATACACCGGCTTGCAATCAGCTTCTAAGGAACAGATCCGAGGTCGGTGGATGCCTCTGCAGCATGTGCGTAAAATAGGAGCTATTCTCTACAACCGATATCTTGCACTTTCTAGTCTTTCGAATGGCGGCTTCTTAACTTTCGGAGACACTGCTGCTGGTTGAAAGGACAGTCAATCACATTAGATCCTAGTATCTTCTGACAATAGCTCAAGTTGCGAAAGACGAAGTAATGCCCTCCACTGCTTCGAAAGATGAGCTCTTATTTCTTATGTTGATTGGACAATTCATACTATCGTGTCAAACGTTGACGTCCATTGTGGACAAAACTGCAGGCTTTATTAGAGTTCTTTCAAATTCCACCATTTGTATCATTAATCCCTTTGTAATGATCATCTACTGAATCAATCATTGAACATTTAGGTACAGAGGAAAGCGCGGATTTGCAGATAAACGTAAATATACAAATTTGTTTTTTTTATTTTTCTTCACACTTCTGTACTCTAGTAAACGCGTAGAAATTTCTTTGCCCACAGTGCTTTAACCCACCAAGGGTCCGTACCAGCGTGTCATTCTGACTCACATTGTCGCCCGACAACTCGCTGTCATATGCCCAAGTGGGTGGCAGAAGCTGGCTGAAGTAGCCAGAGTGCTGAAGCTTGATTACGTTTCTTTTGTCAGGATCTTCGCCCAGCAGTCTGCGATTTTACCGATATTTTTAAATGCCAGTGGCCCACCGTCGAGAAGGGA
>JAHLJT010007783.1:0-15945 GCA_031308135.1 Acheta domesticus
AACCAGACCGGATTCTGGCTGGTATACTTGGTCGCATTTTCGTAAAAATCTTTCAGGGCTCTTATTTCTTTGAAACGCGGTAAAAGTTGGCACTTTCTAAATCAATATTAATTTTAGAAATTGGATTTAGCTTTCTAAGTAGAAATAATTTGCCTATTTTCGCAGAAAAGTCCATTTTCTGCCCATTTTTTTCGAGCGACTCGAAAAAGCAAAAAATCAGTGGCACCTCTCCTTACGATTTCTGCGATTTTCGACGAAAATTCCAATCTCCTAAAAATCTGCGACGTAGAATAGAATTTCATGGAGAATTTACTGGTGAAGCTCGTTTTTCAAAAATATTGTTAATTTTCCTGAAATTCACGAAAAACGTGACCGGATTCTGGCCGGAATACTCGGTCGCATTTTCGTAAAAATCTCTTTCAGGGCTCTTATTTCTTTGAAACGCGGTAAAAGTTGGCATTTTCGAACACAATACTAAATTCAGAAATTGGATTTAACTTTCTGAGTAGAAATAGTTCGCATATTTTCGCAGAAAAGTCCATTTTCTGCCCATTTTTTCGAGCGATTTACGATTTTTGCGATTTTTGACGAAAATTTTAATCTCCTGAAAATCTGCGACGTAGCACGGAATTTCATGGAGAATTTACTGGTGAAGCTCGTTTTTCAAAAAGATCGATAGATTTTCCAGAAATTCGCGAAAAACGAGACCGGATTCTGCCAGGGATACTTGGTTTCATTTTCGAAAAAAACCTCTTTCAGGGCTCTTAATTCTTTGAAACGCGGTAAAAGTTGGCATGTTCTAACTCAATATTTAATTTAGATATTGGATTTAGCTTTCTGAGTAGAAATAGTGTGCGTATTTTCGCAGAAAAGTTCACTTTCTGCCCATTTTTTCGAGCGTGTCGAAAAAGCGAAAAATCATTGGCACCCCCCCCTTAAGATTTTTGCGATTTTCGACGAAAATTCGAATCTCCTGAAAATCTGCGACGTAGCACGGAATTTCATGGAGAATATACTGGTGAACCTCGTTTTTCAAAAAGATCGTTAGTTTTCCAGAAATTCGCGAAGAACGAGACCGGATTCTGGCCGGTATACTCGGCCTCATTTTCGTGAAAATCTCTTTCAGGGCTCTTATTTCTTTGAAACGCTGTAAGAAAACGCGGTAAGAGAGCTTCCTTATTTCTACCTTATTATAAGAGCTTTAAATTTCGCATTTACAGTAAAACATAAACGCCATTTCCCTAAAAACGGCACACAATTTAAACGAAAATTTCGGTATAGGACAAAAGTTTACTTTTCTGTAATATTCTTAAAGTAGTTTTTCGATTCTGCCATTAGGAAACCGACATATTGAGCAAAAGTGAAAAAATGTTCGTGGGGCGATAGATGATAGCTGGCAAAAGATTGGGGCACGACCGAAAAGTTTGCCCCGACCAAAGATATTAGGAAACTAACTAGTAGGACAAAGTCTGTGCCATTCCGTAGCTCCACTAGTTCCTTTTTACTTTCCCGTATACGTACGTAACGGAGTGATATACGTAGTATAAGGAAAGTTATGTAATGCTGCGCGAAAAAAATGGCCAATTTTCGGCGGAAAAAATTATTGCCGGGCCGTGAAACGAATAAGTGGATAAAACCAGTTGCTAAATTAAGAAAAAAAAATCCTCTATCTCGTGGTGTGGTCAAAATCCATGATTTGTTGCTTCTTTATACTTAAAAATCGATTGACGGCATTCCGTCCGTCTGTCCGTCTGTGGTCAACGCTAGCGCCTAAACCGTTCGGTCGATTTTCTTCAAAATTGATATTCCCCAGTCGATCTGATTCTAGTCGAAGCTTTGTGATTTTAAAAAATATTCTTTAAAATTTGGTGGTACTTTATATGAAGCCCCCCGGGGATTTTCAACATTTTCTCAAAAACGGCTCCAAATTTTTTCTTTAAATTTCTTGTATGAATAGAGGAAAATACACTTTTTAACATGGCATAGGTCCGATTTTCACGTACAGCTCTGAATTTTCGAAAATTGTGAAAGTTTGAATTTTTTTCGGCGTCTTTCTCCAACTACAAAATTGAAGATAGAGATTTTTTCTTCAAATAAAATTTGTTCTGCATATTGAGTTCTTTAATAAAGGTCATGTAAATGTTTTTCACAATTTTGGTAGTTTTTGTGCAATATTGCGTGCAATATGTGCAATTTTAAAAAATTACAAAAACAAAATTTTCTCAAAAACGGCTCCAAATTTTTTCTTTAAACTTTTGGCAGGGATAGTGGTAAATCTACTCTATCAATGACATAAAAGCCATTTTTGGTCTATAGGTTGGTTTTTTCAAAAATTACCAAAATGTAAATTTTTTTACTTGTCTCTCACGTCGTTAATATTTACATTATCGGCGATTTTTTTACATTATTATATTTACGAGTATATATGCTTTAAATAATGTCAAGTAAAGTTTCTTGAAAACACTACCGTTTTCTGTGAAAAGTAGCTCAAATTTCGGCATTTTCAGAAATGCTCAAACGTCATTTTCTCGTATATGGCTGCAATTTTTTTCTTGAAACTTTTGTAACGGATAGTGCTAATTACACTCATTAGTATAGCGTGAAGTTTATTTTGAGTTTTTTTTGTTTTTTTCAAAAATTATATAAATGTAAATTTTTTGAAAGATCTCTCACATCTTTAATATGCACATTATCCGCAATTTGTAAAGATAATTATATTTGTGAGTGTAAGTGCTTCAAATAACTTCAAATAAAGTATTTTGAAAACTCAAAAATTTTCTGTGAAAATGAGCTTCAAATTTCGCATTTTTAGTAGTGCTAAAACGCCATTTTCTCTTAAACGGCACATAAGTTTTAAAAGAAAATTGCCATTTACGGCTAGGTTTTTGTGTTTTTTAATATTCTTAAATTAATGTTTCTGTTCTACCAATAGGAAACCGAAAAATTAAGAAAATGACAAAAAAATGTACTTTTGGCGATGATAGATGGTAGATGGCAAGAAAGAGTATGTGGCAATTCCGAATAGCTAGCGAAGACCCAGGAAAATAGAAAACTAATACGGGAAAGTCTGTGCCATTCTGTAGCACCCCTAGTTGTTTTGGCCCTAGATTCTTAGTGGCATCTAAAACAAAAATAGTACGAACACAAGTTGTAGTGCCAGTTAAAGTTTGGGGCTCATATACGCACCATAGTTCGGGGCTCATTTTATAACCATCGCCGTATTAAAATTATGCAAACTAAAACCGGTCTTTGATAGTTTGAAATTACAGATGACACGCATAAAAACAATGTTTAAGACTGCCATAAGTATCAAATTGATTCAGATTTGTCCCGCAAGGAGAGGCGACATGTATAATTGTGATGCACAACTTGCAGTTTAGAGTAGCGAAGAAACGGGCGTCGCCTGGCTGCGTAATTTTGAGATTAACACACGTAACAGTCAAAGGGTTAAATCATATTGTATTTCATTTCGCAGTCAACAGCGCAGCTGCACCAGGAATGGATGCAATTGCCCAAGACGTGCGTGCTGATCGGAGACGAGCGTGAAACATCTTAATTATGTTGACTTGCAGGGCTCCTTTTGTTCGGTATTTTGGGGAAATATTTCGGTTCGATGTCGATTGCGTATTCGATAACAATATTTGCATTTCTGAAAAATTTTTGCGTTTCCGTAAAACGAATTTCAAAATTTAGCATTTAAAATATGATCGTTCTTGAAAATCACTTGTTTTAAGCAGTTTTAGGCAAAAACATTTTAAAATAGGCATTAACCGCCCTTTTAAGACATTTTAGACACTTTTAGACGCTTTCAGTAGATGTAGTAGCATGATTCGTAAACATCTGTAATTATTTTTCACAACATCCTAAAGGAACTAAATAGGCCTTTGTCCTAAAATCCAAGGTCTAGTTTTGACTAATGATTTCTGGCATTAAACTGTTTAATTTCCAAATAAATAACGTTTCAAAGCAAAATATAATTGAAAGAGGATGTATTAATAAGGGATATTCAAAATAACGCTGAAATTATCCCGCGAGTTTTATAATACTGAACTAAAGTTCACTAAGTTATTAATGTATGTTATTAGCTCAGGTAAAATTATAGTTGGCTTAATAATAATTATTATTATTTTTATTATATTTCTTCTCAAAATACAGAAACAAATAAATCTTTTATATATAAATTTGAAGATCCGGAAAAAAATTATATATCATTTTTTTAAAAATTTGTCCCAAGATTGGGGGGCAGTTGCCCCCCCTTGCCCCCACTGAATCCCGCCTCTGTTTGCCATGTCTCACTTCAATTGTTCGCTTCATACGCTTAATGCCGGGGGCGGAGGCGATATCATGGTCTCGGTAGCGCCACGAGTCGATAAACAGTACCTCGGAGCGAAATGATTGTCTCTATCATAAAAAAATTAAAAATAAAAAACACAATGTAGCGTTTATTGGTATTTTCGTGGGATCATTGCTGTAACAATTTCTGTCTTACGGCAAATACGGCTGTTTTTTAATGATTCAAACTTTCCTTTTTAATTCTAAACTGCCACTAAAACTCCAGTTTCAATATTTTAATTCACTTAAGTGTTATTATCATATAATAAATTATCTGGCAAATTGAATAATACCGAAAGAAGCAGTTCGATGGCGGATACAAACAGAAGCCATTTTTATTTATTTTTATCTTTTCTATTCAATTGTACCACTTTTATTGCTATACATTTATCGGCTAGGAAGGAAATTGTTTTTAAAGATATATTACAAAGTTCATTTCGTCGAAGGCTGGCTCAAGAAGCAATAGTGTCAATGATATTTTTTTCTCAGGGGCATGTTGAGCAATCGAAGGGTTCAGTTTTCTGTAACATTTTAATGAATTCGCGTTACTTCGATAGGAAAATTGAAAGAAAGTTCATTTACTGATAAATGCGAAAATAATTGTCGATAAAACTAATCGCTTGTCACAAAAATTATTTCCATTGAATGAATGCCGCCCAAATCATGAATCGTTTCTCACTCTAGAACGCCTCGAAATTTCAGATACGTAGACTACGCTCCAAGGTCAGGTTTAAAGAATATTTCTTTTAAAATTTTGTATTTACATACCTCACACAAATTGAGTGAGATGGAATTGCGATTTAACCAAAATCTGGTAATAATTTCACATGTCATACCCCCCTACATCGTATTTGCATGTTATTACTCTCTCGTTGTAGGGCACGATATACGTGGAAGCAAATAAAAGCACGTTAAAAATTGCAAAGGAGTTTAGAAATAATTATTGCAGTTAAGTGAGTTCAATGACTGTGCATTTCCCATTGCAAATATTCAGAAAGAACTTAGTGGCCTCAAATTCATTACCTTGTCAACAGTCAACCCAGACCGTCAACGGTTGAGGCAGCGGATTTTTCTCCTTTCCAACATTAAATTGTAAATATATTTTGCTCATTATAAATTAAACCCATAACGATTTTAACCGCAAATTTTTGCGAGGCGTACTTCACAGTGTTGAAGAAACTATGTTCTTTCTAGCCTGATGATGGGGCAAATTGAGCCTAGAAACGTCGCAATTTCGAAATGTAAAAGTGAACATTAACTGCAGTATTTTATTCAAGAATGTGTTGGTCGGATGAATGTCCAAAGAAATTTTTCCTTGGATAATCACGAGAAGTATGATACCGGATACGAGCCAAAATCTGTGGCTTATTGGACGATGCAATTACACGAGAACAAGTATGTTTATCAAATTTTGCAAACATATTATCAAACATTCCTGTTGCTACTTTTATTCATTATTCATGTAATTGTCAGAACAGCAAAGAACCAGAGGGTAGGGATTCAGGAACTCAAGTAAACGGTCCCCTCATACGTCACGTAGAGGTTATCACAGTTTAGTGTTAAATAATGTAACGGTACTGACCTGCCGCGAACGAGATATAGAATGATATTAGTTTAATTTTCATGAATTTTGATTCGAATCGGGCGAGCAATGGACGAGGGGGGCGGACCTGCTCCTCGCGCCGGCGGGCCAGGTCACTTTCGAAGCAGGGGGTGCGGTTGGGGCTTTTAACGAACATACCTCCTTTGCCTGCCGCATCCGGCCGAGCTGCGCCGCCGATCCCCGCGACTCGGGGAGGTAAAAGCAAGCATTGTCTGTCTCGGCGGCGCCCTCATCAAAGCGCCGGTCCTGAGACAAACACCCACTCCATGTTTACGATCAAACACACGTACCATCCCCGAAATGTAGGTCGCAACGACTTTTTCGCGAACCGCGGAGCAAAAACAACGCAATTCCAACTGCCAAATTTGCCACGGAAATTTTCTTCTGCGAGAAGGCGAGGTATTGGCCGGAGCTACGCCCCACCACACCATCAAAATTTAATTTCCTTCATTCAGGGCGAACCTACAGAACGAAAGGGGGATACCGGAGCTCTCGTTGGGACGGGAGAACTTCTTGAAAATGACTTGCGAAAGAATCAGCATCGGAGATAGACTTGCGAAAGAACCAGTATCGGAGAGAGTCGCCAATCGCTCTCACTCATGAGAGACTCGTGATAGAATCAGCATTGTGTGAGACATGGGTTGTCCTCGTAGACTTACGTGAGATTTAGCATCAGGGAGAGTTGCCAATTGTTCGCGCTTACTTAGACAACTCGCTCAGACAACTAGCATCAGGAAGAGACGTGGGATGCAGGTTTCCGCATTAGTTTTTGCGTGAACCAAGTTTCATAAATTGCAATAAGAGTATTAACCGATCTCGACTTTGCCACCCGTGCAAATGACCGGCTGTATTCGCGATCGCATGCCGTATGCGCCTGTGCTACTCGCATGAGACATTTGCGAGCCGCCAGGGCAGAGACAAAAGTTAATCCGCCGTTGCTGGCGCCGACGCCGATGCATTGTAGTGCTGGGTGTGATTACCGCTGGGTAAGCGATCTGCGCGGTCGAGACGGACCAGACGGCTGGGACGCGGTCGACCTTGACCGCAGTGAAAGGCCGAGATGCCTTCCTCCCGCCTGCCCGAGGACGACGCCAAGTTGGAGTCTCCCTACCAGGAAGCCACCAAATATGGTAATATCAGCTTTGTTACCGCTAATAATGCAGAAGGACTTTAAATGGTAAAGGAGATAATTAGAGGGAGAAGTTCAGACGCCATCAGCGTTGGCATAAGTAAATGCGGCCTAGCTTCAATTGTTATTGTATCATCATGACCAATTATGCCATTCAGAAGTTATGAGATAAAGTAATTTACCCGCAAGGTAGTTTTGTAAAATTATTGTAAATCATCCATCACCTCCACAATTTAATCATTAAATGTTCTTTGTTAAATTGACCTTTGTGTCTGTGTTTTTGTTACGAAAACCACGTCCCCTATTCTAAATAACCAAGCAGATGTTCGAGTAGGAGCTATCCGGCAGGCCACGGGTCCAAATGTTATTAAAATATATAAATAAATAAAATAAATAAATAAAAATAATAACTTAAAATTCATTAAGAATCACACAAAATGTGACATTTTGTGTGATTTTCAATCGGCAATTAATTCTCATGCCTCACAGATACGTTATTCTGGACAGGAAGGGTACCCCAATTCATGTACCAGTCCAGTCACATTTATGTGACCACCGCCATGTTTGACCTAAACGTGCAATAACCCCACTGAAGGCAGGTGGCATCACTTAACAGTGGAGAGTATATAAAGCGTGTCGTATGCAAGCGAAAAACATAGTAGTTGTCGCAATGGAGAAACGGAACGAATTATCGGACGTCCAAAAGCGATGATCACTTGCTTTCGGCCCAAGGACGGAAGCATTTCCGAAACGGCTAAGTTTGTACAGTGTTCGCGTTCCGCCATGGTTAAGTCTACAGTGTATGGCAAAACGATAATATCCAAAAACCTGTGCCGTGGCAATTGTGACGCAAAACGGGCCAAAGACGACAGAGGGGAACGACGGCTGAGGAGATGTGTAAGGGCTGATAGACATACGACTGTAGAGCAACTGACCGCTCAGGTGAACCAAAGACTACCAAGAGGATCTCCTTAATAACCGTTCAGCGAATGTTGCTGTGTATGGGCCACCGCAGTAGATGCCTAGTTCATGCACCCACAGTGACTGCTGTTCATCGACGAAGGAGGCTACAATTTGCACGCACATAACTGGACGTCCACGGAGTGGCGACAGGTCGCCATTTCAAATGAAACACTTTTTCTGCTCCATCGGAAAGGCGTGAAACGTCTCAACGCAAAACACCTTGAAAATATCGCCGGACGGGTCCAGGCCAGAGAAAGGAACATGATGGTGTGGGGATGTTTTCGTGGCTGAGTGATCTCGTCATTCTGGCATAAGGGATCAAAAGAATTATGCAGCAAGCTTTGGGGACCACGTCCATCCCTACATGCCGGTCGTTTTTCCTCAGCAAGACGGCATCTACCAGCAGGACAATGCAACGTATCATACAACTCGCAGTGTACGTGCGTGGTCGAAGAGTACCAGGATGAGTACAATACTCCTCTGGCCACCAAACCTCCCATTTAAAGTCAATCAAGTATCTGTGTAACCATCTCGAATGATCTGTTCGCGTCATGGATCCGCAAACGAGGAACCTAGCGCAGCTGGTGTCGGCATGGCTCTGCATCCCTGTCGGTGCCATCCAGAACCTAATTGACTCTTTTTCCTGCACATCTCGCAGCAGTCAGCGCTGCAAAAGGATCATGATTTTGACGGGTGGTCATATTAACGTGACTGGACTGCGTATAATACTATAGCCAGGATAAACAAAATAAATATTCAACGACACACACTTTCGCGATTTTTGCAAAGATATTACAATATGATAAAATTGCAAGAACAAGAATTTGCATCCTACAGTTTTTAAAACAAACATCTCAAGAGATGTCCCCTAGCGCGGTCATAGCTCGACTATTACGAGACTCAAAATGAAAATCAGCTTATACCAGCATAGTCCAGCAACTACATAGCTTTCGATTATTTTTACTGATTATTTCATAGCTACGTGTACCTGAGGAAGCGAACGTATTGGTCCAAGAAACACATCTACATATGTTTTTATTGTAAAGAGAATATGAATGAAATAAATCCATTTAGTCCTTAATGAAATAAATCATTATAAGCCCTATGTTGAAGAGGTTGACTGTCTATAATTAAGCTATAAAATTTCATTAAGAATCAGAAGGCTAGATATTACACACGGCAGAGAGAGAGAGAGAGAGAGAGAAATTCCAATTTTTGGTATAAACAATTCGCAACATATTTTTCTGTTGCCCTCTTTCTATTAAGTAGATACGAGAAAGTAAAGATTCTGAATACTTAGAATTAGTATCAGCACTCAATAGATATTAGAGAACTTTATATCCATATACTATACGAATTATGATCCGAGATCACCATTTCTTGATCCCAAGGTATTTGGTATATTTTCACTGTTAAAAATGCTATTTTATAAGCATCATGTTAGATATTTATTCAGTTTATTTATGCATATAATACAAAAACATTCAATTATTATCAAGAAAAGCTTTCAAAAACATTACAAAAAGTGTGAAGAAAATAAAGTTCTTAACTGCAACATTCAAGTTTTTTATTGATTTATGTTGGTTTTACATAGTTCAGTATATTTCTAACTTCACATATGTTTGAAGGCTTACATGCTAACTTATATTTAAAACCTACTTATAACACTTAAATCTAATTTAAGGATGAGGATGCCCTTTTGGGTCCTTTGTTCTACTTCGAATTCGGAGAAGGTTTTCAGGAATATGTTGTAGGGATATCTGTTTTTATTCTGGTGTGGTTAGGATTTATTGCGAGTCTGAAGGTTGCAAGGGAAGGGATTTGGGGTAAATAATGGTAGAAGTTAATGGCTAGGTATGTGATGTGATGTTCAATGGGTTCTAGGCTGAGTTATTTAGGAAGCTGATGATTGGTGACAAACTACGGTGCATTGGATATTGTTCTGAGAAATTGGTTCTGAATGATTTGTAATTTTTTAGATTGGTTTTTGAGGCATTTATCCAGATGGTACAGGCATATAGTAGTAACGGTCTTATGATGGATTTATATATTTGCAATTGAAGAATGATATGGTAATGGGCTGTTTCTATAGATTAGAGGTTTTAATTGCAGTACTTTTATTTTAGCTTGTTTAACTTTTTCGTCTATGTGCTATTTCCAATTCAGTTTACTGTCCAAGTTTTATCCAGGTATTTAATAGCGGTGTTAGGAGGGTACCAGTTTATTGTATTGCTATTTATTGTTAGGGGGTGGGGGAGATATAGGGTCTTAGCGCAAATATTTTTGCCGCAGTTTTGGTTGGATTTAGTTGGGTTTTGAGTTTGGATGCCCAGCTATCGAGTAAGTTGAGGTATATTTGTGTTCTATTTCTGATTTGAATGATAGAATTGCCAGAAAAGAATATTGCTGTGTCATCCGCAAATTGGGCTGTGTGAATGTTCATTAATTTAGGAAGATTTGCAACGTATAAGTTGAATAGTGTGGTGAATGTGGTGAGCCTTGGGGGAGTCCTGCGTTAATTAGTCTAGGGTTGCAATGGTGATAATTGGCGTTAACGGAAAAAGTTATATTGTTGAGAAAGCTATTGATAATTGATTGTATGTAGTATGGGGTGCCAATTTGTTTTATCTTGTACATTAAGGCTTGGTGCCATGTTCGGTCAAATGCCTGAGTGATGTCTATGAACACACCTATTGTGTGATGTTTCTTTTTTTTTAATGCTGTGTACATATGTTTCGGTATTCTTAGTAACTGGTGCTGTGTAGACATATTTTCGGTAAATCCAAACTGTTCTTTAGGGATTGTTTTCATTATATGTAGGTGACATTTTAATCTTTTTAGTATAATTTTCTCGATAATTTTTGAAAGAGATGGCAATAAACTGATCAGACAATAACTGCCAGTGTTTGCAGGATTTTTACTTGGTTTAAATGGGAGTAAGAATAGCATGTTTCCAGGAATGCGGAAAGTAATTTGTTCTGAAACACGAATTATATATGTTTGTAAGAGTAGCTATTGCTGGTGCAGGTAAATGTTTTAATACTACATTATTTATATTGTCGTGTCCGGGTGATTTTTTGAGTGGTAGTTTATTAATAATTTTCAACATCCATGTCTGAAAAAACTGAAACACCCTTTCATCATTAAATGAGGGGTCCTCCAACAGCGCATACTTCCTCTTTTTAATGTTAAAGATTGTGTGTTATTAAAACTTCACGACGTCTATCCTACTAACACGACAAGCCTCTCTTGAAAAACTCGTAACCAAACGAAGCGTAAATGTTTCGGAAAAATGCGTAAGTTTTGAACATTTAGGTGTTTTACTGATAATGACACTTCTACTCTAATATTCAGTGTATCTGTTTTTGTCCACACAATCCATGCAAAAAGTTTAAAAGAACAAATATAGCACTATTTGCTTCTAGAAGAATTTGAACCTCAACTCTTACCATTGAGTCTTGACTATTCTTATACTCCAATTCAAAGAGACTGGTCCTTCAGGCCTTATGGCCTGGATGGAGATGAGGACATTGACACCAAATCGGAAACTTCATTAGTACGACTTAAATTTTTAGTATTGGAACTCCCGATTGGATGTGCGTGCCCCCCCGCTCCCCTTCCAGCTCCTGACCTTGAAGTGTCACTATTTAAATAGGTGTAAGAAGGACGTACAAAGTATTTTATGCTTTGATCGCAATCTGAAATTTCAGAACCTTAACTGTGATGGAAATGTATTTTGACCGTATTGGTCAAAACATAATAATAGGCGCTCCACAACGTTCAAAAGTGGCGCGCAGGTTGATGAATCGTTGCGGAACGAATCGGGCCGAGCCGTGAACGAGCGCCCGGAAGTGGTGAATTGGTCGGTCGGACCAGGCGGAAGGGCAGTTGGGAGTTGAGCAGCGAGAGGTGAAGACAGAGGTATGATGGCGACAAGAGAGCGATGTGGTAACGAACAGTATAAATCGAGAATAATCGGGACGGCTGGTGCTAAAGGAAGGATAATTGTGGTGGACTTAATGATGATTGTGAGTTAGGATTGTGGTAAACTCAAGTGAAAAAGAATAATCACGAAATTGACGAAGAGGACAGTGCATGGACACGTGGGCAATGCTGTTCAGTGATAGGTCGGTGTAGCTGTGCGGATACGGGATTAATATGGTGGAGCCGTGTGAGCTGAGACAGTAAATTCGTCGTGTGAAGAAGGAAACTGTGGTGAGGCGATACCGGTGCATGGGAACGGGCCGCCGGCGACACGTGGGCAGGCAGAACATCGTTGGCGCCAAGGTCACCCTCTCGGCATCGGACGGAGCACGCGGCATCGCGTCGCGTAGAAGACGACGGTTGTGGAGGGCAGATAAGTAACAAATAATTATGAACAAATAGAGGGTAATCGAGTGGAATGCCAGTTCAGGGTGCTCACTGAGTAGTAAGGAGAGCAATGGTGTCTGTAGTGGTACACGAATGGCATGCAATTTCCAGAGAAATGGAGGTTGTATAAATGGAAATGATAAAGGTAATGATAGGAATATTCGGAGACGTATAGTATAAACCATTTAGTCTGTATTCAGTAAGAATTTGCGACAGGTCAAGGATGTAAATTATGTTAGTAATATGAAGATGTTTTGTTAATTTTTTCTTAATAAATTCTGTTTCTGTGACGGTAGATTCTTTGAATTCAGATAATGACGATTAAAGTACCCCCCTCAAAGAACCCTGTGCCCAAAATAAACATTACAAAAATTTGATATGTGTACTCATAAAACCAACAAGGGTAAGTACGGTCACAGTATAGATGAACGTTAATTTTTAATTTACAGACATAACAAATTTCTTTAAGGTAACATTTACAGACATCATGATTAGGCAATGTTGTTACATCAACTAATCAATAAATTTTGATCTAGAGATGTGTATTATTACTTTTCTACACTATTTAAAAAATGGATTATTTGAAAAAAACAGTTTCCACTTTAAATTTCCGTTAATTTTTAAAATTTTCATTTTCACACGCGAATTCGTTTTTTTGTTGTTGTTTTTTGTTTTTATTTTTTTTCTTGCGTGAAAATTTAGGGTTTGTGTAATATTTGGGATCACAGACGTCGAAATCTAACATTACGTAATTTGGGGATTTAGGTTCAAAAACACGGCCACTTTTTGGATTCGGGCGTAAAATCATTGTTATAAAAGGCAAATGTATGAGGCTCGCGTGAACGCAAAACCTATTTCTTTGAACTATTTATCGTGACTTACATTATAAGGGAAAACATTTTTCTTATATTAGAATGGATTTTCACGCGAGTTTTCAATTTTTTCAGAAGTTCGTCCAAAATGCTCAGAAGTTTTTACTAATTTTGGGTATAAATAAAAACAAGGTCAAACATATGCCTTAAATATCGATGCCTCTAGCTTTTTGTACATCACACTGAACAAGTCTGAGACCAATCGGAGGGGTCATGCTTTTTTCAGCCCATATGTGGACGTCAGTCTGCATTATTCTAATAGATGTTTGGCAAAGTGCGATTGTGTTGTTTGTGTGTGAGAGCTTGTACGTGTTCTTTTATTTATTGTTTAAAGGATCTTTCGGCATATTCCCATCGAACAAGCCGAAAGATGGGAACCTTTGGTGTGAAACAACAGTTAACAATAATGGAAGAAGGTTAATTTATTTTCTGTGTTTATAATGAGCTAAAACTAACGAATACAATTCTTCCGGAAGAAAGATATTAATAAATTTACCTGGGCAGCAAGAGAAACGTAGCCTACATTGATTATATTATTGTAAATAAGAAAACAAAAAATCTGGTTAAAGATGTACATGTGTTCAGAGGAGAAGATATCAATTCTGACCATTTTATGGTACGAGCAAACAGTTGAATATCATGGCTCTATGGAAAAGAACGGGTATAAAAGGAAAGATTCAGGAGAAACGATTAACGTGTAAAGTAAACTTATTAAAAGATGAGAGTATATCATATTTATATAAAAATCGTATTAACCATCATTTGACAATGAATTTACCAAGCATTAAGATAGAAGAAGAATGGGCAAATATAAAAAGATCTGTGGAGGCGGCAGCAAAAAGAAGCCCTTGGCTATAGGTATAAAAACTATAGAAGAAGAGGCATTAAAATCTGGACAGAGGATCTCGAGGAAGCTGTAAAAGAAAAGAAAAATGCTTACAAGAAAAGCTCCAGACTCCGTCACAAGAAAACAGATTTGATTATAAAAGAAAATGTGCAAAAGCAAAGAAAAAGATTAGAGAAGCTTATCGGAAAAGCTGGGATTATTATATAAGTTGTATTGAAGATGATGCTCACGGACGGCAAGAATACGCTTACAAAGTGCTGAAACATCTTAATAAAGAAGAGAAAGACACAGCCAATATAAGTGTTATCAAAGAACAAGATTGGTTGCAGTACTACAAAGAACTGTGGTGTGATATAGAGGACAATGGAGACATCCAAGAAAATTACGTACCAGAACATATAGATCCTATAAGTATGAAAGAATTAGAAGGTGCATTGAAAATGAATAAAATAGAAAGCTGCTGGAATAGACAATATGAATATTGAATTATTGAAATATGGTGGCCTGCTTTAATATCGAGACTGTTGTACTTCATAATCTATGCTGGAACGATTGTCAAATACCAGAAGAATGGAAAGTGGCTATTGTAAAACCCATTACAAAAGAGGTGATAGATCAGTCTGCGGAAATTATAGAGGAATAAGTTTGCTAACTGCTGGTTATAAAGTATATACTAGAATACTCTCCGAAAGACTGAAACCAATAGCTGACACCACCATCAGTGAACAACAAAACGGATTTAGAAAGGACGATCTTCTTTAGATAGCGTATTTACGCTCAAAATACTAATAGAAAAAGAAGAGAAATAATCTGAAACACACATAGCCTTTATTGACTATGTGAAAGCTTTTGATAAATTAGACGACCACTGCTGTGGGAAATTTTAATAAAGACGGGGATACCTTACCATCTCATCCAAGTAATTAAAAGCCTGTACGCTGGGACAAGAATATGTATCGACACTGGTTTCAGAAATCGGCAAAACATTCTGAATATAAATCTGGGAGTACGACAGGGTTGTAGTTATCAGCATCTGGTTAATCTGTACATAGATGAGATGCTGAATGAATGGAACTGCTATGCCTCTTTGTGGTATTGAGATTGCAGAAAACTGTTTTTAAATTCCATCTATCAGCAGACGATCAAGTTTGATGCTGTGAAGATACAACTAAGCTCAATACAATATCTACAAGCTCAGCAAAAATAGCCAGATATTATAACTGTGAAATATCCACATCAAAAACTCAAATTATGGCATTTTGCGGGAAAGATCCAGTGAGATCTAGATAGTGGTAGAAAACCAGGTTCGGAACCAAGTGAGTAATTTAATTATCTAGGAAACGATATATCATACAACTAGACAGAGACGTAGAGAAGAAACTCTCGCGGTTCCAGTTGATGTGTGGAACCATAAGAAGAACCCTTGGTAAGAAAACCCGAAAAGAAACACAGTTAAAATTCTACAAGACAATGGCAGCAACCAACCCTGCTATACGGTAGCGAAGCTGGGTTTTGAAAAAGAGAAATGAGCAGAATACAGGCTTCAGAGATGAAGTTTCTGAGGGCAGTAAAGGTTGTACGAAAGAGATCACGAAAGAAAATCAAGATATTCGAAAAGAGTTAAGAGGTGTATCAGTCCTCGATCAAATCCAAAAACTACAAAGAAATTGGACCCAACATCTATACAGAATGGATAAGCAGCGCCTTCCTCAAAGGGCCTGGAAATATCGACCTCTTGGAGAACGAGATCCGGGAGACCAAAGAAAACGGTGGACCATCGAAACCGGGAACAGGCCGTTGGGCCTAGACGTGAAGATGATGATGATGG
>JAHLJT010007786.1:0-42440 GCA_031308135.1 Acheta domesticus
GATTTCAGAAGGCCGTGATAAGTCGGAGCTGAATGAAAGTTTCACATATCTCTGTAGCAATTTTGAGTAATATTTCTCTGCGACGTGCGCGGTGACCCTTTCAAATCATGTAATGCGTTTATTCGTGAAATAGTCACACTAAATATCACAGCACTTCTCGTGATATTACTTGTGATAATTTACTTTTACGTACTTTCGCAGACGCAGAGGACTGTCCACCGCCACAGGACGAGGACCAGGAACAGGGCCAGGTGATGCCAGTGCGGGAAGGGAGGCAGCGGCCTGCTAGCAGCGCCAGTGACCTCGCTCACCACAAGCGGCAGCACGCAGCGGAGCGCCGATATCAGTGCGACGTGCGCGGAAAGGCTTTAAAGATTCAGGCACCTTCGCCAAACACAATCGCACGCACACGGGAGAGCGCCCGTTTTCATGCGATGTGTGCGGGAGGCTTTTAATCAGGCAAGCAAGCTCGCCGCAGCACAAGCGCATTCACAAGAGAGAACGCCCTTTTCATGCGATGTGTGCGAAAAGGGTTTTAATCAGGCAAGCAAGCTCGCCGCGCACAAGCGCATTCACTCGGGAGAGCGCCCGTTTTCGTGCGATGTGTGCGGGAAGGCTTTTACAGAATCAGGTCCCTCTCCAGGGCACAAGCGCATTCACTCGGGAGAGCGCCCGTTTTTGTGCGATGTGTGCGGAAAGGGTTTTAATCAGACATACAACCTCGCCGAGCACAAGCGCACTCACACGGGAGAGCTCCGGTTCTCATGCGATGTGTGCGGAAAGGCTTTCAATCACACAAGCAGCCTCGCTGTGCACAAGCGCATTCACACGGGAGAGCGCCCGTTTTCGTGCGATGTGTGCGGGAAGGCTTTTAATCATACAAGCCACCCTCGCCGCGCACAAGCGCACTCACACGGAGAGCGCCCGTTTTCGTGCGATGTGTGCGGAAAGGGTTTTAATCAGACCAGCCACCTCGCCGTGCACAAGCACACTCACACGGGAGAGCTCCGGTTCTCATGCGATGTGTGCGGAAAGGCTTTCAATCACACAAGCAGCCTCGCTGTGCACAAGCGCATTCACACGGGAGAGCGCCCGTTTCATGCGATGTGTGCGGGAAGGCTTTTAATCAGACAAGCCACCTCGCCGCGCACAAGCGCACTCACACGGGAGAGCGCCCAATTGGCTGCGACGCGTGCTCGCTTCGCTTTAGTAGCAAGTCCGCGATGATATCTCACTGGCAACGCATTCACGCCACAGAGTGAACTGTTTCTGTTGCTGCCTGCTGCCTACTCTCGCAGCTTCTCATGAGTCTTGAGTAAATGTGTGTGCCGTATGTGGACTCACTCATGAAGAGAATCAAATTACAAATCGAATTGAAATTGTTGTGTATGTTTTACGTGTAAAAAGTGTCAATTGAGTTACTTTTAATGTGTGTGCTGCAAAGCATTTAGCTGTGAACGAAATGCACCGCTGAATGTTTTCAAAAGAATATTAAATATGTTTGGAACCTAATTAATCATGTTAGAGGTGACTAAATGATTATTTATGTGTAAAAAACTTGTTTAAAAAACAGAAAAAATAAAAGAATTTGTATTAACCCAAAAAAACCACTGCACTTCAAAACCCACTGTTAATGTTTTTAAAATTGTTTAAAATAATATAACCGTAATTTTATTAATGAAGATATTGTAACGCTCATCCCCCCGGAATTTCTGCTGAATGGTGTTCTCCGAAGCCAGGGAGTGGCGTATCCCAGGGTGACCCTCTCACCTTTGTGAATTCCCGTCGGCGTTTGTGCCTCGTGCGCTCCGGCTGAAATTGGGCGGAACGCATGCGTGAGCGGCTCTTATCATGCAGCAGTCAGGAAAACTCTTCACTGCTTTGAAACATGATGATTTATTTGACCAAATGACTGGAGGTGAAGCTTCTGACTCCGACACAGTGATTCTTAATACTACTTAATCGAACTTGACTTAGTGAGTGCCCTCACGGGTCATTGTCCAGGCGTTAGACCCATCAGACGGGCGTAGCGGCGGCCGAGCTGCCCACGGCAACGACCGAGCTTTCGCCGGCGGCGCACGGTGTTTCGATTGGCGCATCTGGCTGGCCAAAATTAATATCTCGAAAACTTCTGGTTAGATTTTAATGAAACTGCGCACGCATTCTGACAAAGTATTTAAATATCTATTCAAAAATAGAATATGTATCTTTACATTTTCCAATAAAACTATCAGATTTTGAAATGGCATTTACAATTGAACTACATGTAATTGAACTGTTTTATTCGGATTGAAAAAATTGACAAATAATTAATAGACTACTACTTCATGCACTTATATTACTTTCTACAATATTATTTGATAGTATAATTGATATATAAATATAAGTACTATACCATTCGTTAAAGAATTCTGATTGAGCTTTATTATTAGACTCTTGTATCTTAGAACTTACAACACTAAATTAGTCAGAATCAGAGATGTCATCACGTTTCTCAGATAAAGATGGAGTAGCTAAAAGATTTTGCACTCTGACAAACTATATACATTTCTTTTGTGGCCTTTACCCAGGCTGGAAATATATAGATCAGAGGATATTAACAACCTGTGGAGACGGTCTACATTGGTCACTTCTCTTGAATGTTCCTTGTGAAAACTCTCGGAAATTGCATGCATCTTTATTTCGGGCTTCTTGAGCCTCTTCAAAGAGCTGACCTATTGGTAAAAAACAAAATTTAATAATGTTTCTCCATGCACCAGGACCTTATGCACAGTCGCTGGCATGGCGTACCACTTGTAAAGATCTAAGTACATTTGCTTCGTGACCTTTGCAACTCCACAAATGCCTTCGAATTAATTGAACGACCTCACGATAATGTCTCCAAAATCACACAGAATCTTTTAATTAATTCCTCATTGATTCCGGTTATTGCGATGACAATGAGCTTTCCCAAAAAAAAATCTACGTGCAGAGAAATCGCAGCAATTCCTCGAGACTTACTTCAAAGGGCAAATCAGAATGTGTTTCGGAGGTGCCAAGAATGCATTCGAGTCGAAAGACACCACTTTCAGCATCTTCTTGAAGGTACGTTAAGCGGCGCAGCGGTTGTTTCTGGGATAGCACGGGAGTTGAGTCAGCGGTTTGCCGGGCGAATGAGCCCTCGACTGCCGGGCGACGCGGCCGAATCTTCGGCGAACGATACAAAAAACACCCGGTAGTTATGTCACTCGTAATATTGAACTTTGTAAATTCAGAATGTATGTCAGTTTTTCCTAATTTGTTTATTCTTACGTTGGAAAAAGACACGCATAGAGAGATTATTCTCTTGAATGAACTCATCATGGCGTCCAGAGCCAATATTACTCTAGTCCAGTGACTGATGTCGGTAATTCAGTCTCACTGAATCGCATAATGAGCGCCTCACGTTGTGATCTAATGTGGGTTCCTGGGTAGATGTTTTAGTGTGCCGCCAGAGGCTTCGCAACAGCTCTCCGCAGCACTAATACATCCGTCCTCTAGAGGCATAATGAAGATGCGTGCACTGCTATTATCAATATTCACCTCCTGAACAGCATTATTTGTTCTATTGTTAATAATCTGACAGAGAACGGATATGTTAGATGAATTGCAAAGTATTAATTCATGGTACCGTTCATGCCTGGTGTTCCAATATTGGAACATTTTAGAAAAATCGTTTTCCAGCTCAGCTAAATAGTAATATTTTCAAGATTTGTTACATTACGGGTAAAAAGATAACTTCATTAACTATTTTCATAGGAACAAAAGTTATTTGGAAAATATAACACGATTTTTTGTATCTTTATCATTCATGGTGCCGGCAGTTGAAACATCGGCTCAATAAACCTTCTCGATATAAAAACCAGAACTAAAATCAATTTTTGGCACTATCGGGAAATTCGATCCCTCTGTTGAAGTTCCATATATATAAAGAACCCTCCACATGCACTCTGTGATAAGGAAGAGGTCAAGAGAAATCCACTATCGCTTATTCCAATAATGGAACACCTGGCAAATACGCGTTAAGGTATGAATATAGCCAATCTAGAGCAATACCACGGATTCCATATGAAGGTAAATTTTGAAAGTAAAATGTTATAATCAATGACGTCAAAAGCTTTTGAAAGATCTAAAGATTCCAATAGTTGCTTCGTTTTGATCCAATGACGAGGCAACATCTTTAAGAAAAGAAAAAAAATGGCTGTTTCCGTAGATTTGATTTCCGGAATCCATGTTGGCAATCTGAAAACGCGTCGTGTTTATTGAGAAAGATTTCCATTCGCACATAAAAAGTCTAATATTTTGAAAAAACTGAAAAAAGAGAAATTGGCCGATAATTTTGAATTTCATTTTTGTTGACTTTTTAAAGAGCTTATTTTAGCTGTTTTAAAAAATCTGAAAAAATTCCGGTGCATAAGGATGCGTTAAATATGTGAGTTAACGGATATACAGGGTGAGTCACGTAACTTTAGCACCTCCTGTAACTTTTGAACGGTTGAAGTTATTGCAATGCAGTTTTCACGAAAGTGCATGAGGGAAAGGGGCTAATTGATACGTGCATTAATTTCTATTTTATCACTTGTATTTTACGAGATTTTTTAGGTAACTTTGTTTTTTCAAATGGAACTATACATATTTTTTCAGTCCACCATGACGAGCGTAAAAAGACGAATCCAATGATGTACATATTGTCATATGTTAGATAAGCATTTTTTTGATTAATTTTGATTTTTGCGACTGGGTTTAACGGACATTTTAATAGTCCACCACACAAGGTCACGCAGCGCTCCACCAGCAAACGTGCGCCCGGCGAAGGGAAGGGAAGGGAGGGATCTTATTTGAAATACGAAATATATTCCAAATATTCACAAAACCATTGCAGTTTTTCCTGAACTGTGCTTTCCATCCTTCCGCATTTTCAGATTTCGTCTTTCTTTGATTGAAGGAATTAAAGGATGGAAAATAAGGATTTGTCATAAGTTTGTATTGTAATAAAATTGTTTATAACTTCAACTCCATTTAATGGGATTTCATAAGATACGTATTAATGGGATCTTGAAACAAAGCACAATAAGAATAAATAATTAAAACTGTACAAAAAATATTGTATATTTTGAGCAAACAATTTCAATGTTAATACGAATATAATAATAACTTAGGGATAGAAATAATCTTATTTCAATAAATACTACTTAGACAAATCCGTATTTTCAATCCCTAAGAAACACAAAATATCTGAAAATGGATCAGGATGGAAAGGAGAGTTCAGGAAAAATGCAACAGTTTTGTGAATATTTTTCGTATCCTCAAGTACTAAATCCCTTCCCTTTCCCGACCCCGCGTTTGCTGGGGGAGCGCTGCGTGACCTTGTGGGGCTGACAGTTACAATGAAAATATCCGTTAAACACTAGTCGCAAAAAAATCACAATTACTCAAAAAAATGCTTATCTAACATATGACAATATTATATCTTTGGATTTGTCTTTTTACGCTTGTCATGATAGACTGAAAAAATATGTATAGTCCCATTTGAAAAAACAAAGTTACCTCAAATATCTCGTAAAATACAAGTGATAAAAGAGAAATCAATACACATATCAATTAGCCCCATTCCCTCATTCACTTCCGTGAAAACTGCATTGCAATATCTTCAACCGTTCAAAAGTTACAGGAGGTGCTAAAGTTACGTGACTCACCCTGTATATGGCAGCGCACAAGTCTTTAACAAAATCCCACATTATTTTTTAATTTACCGATTATTTTGAGATAGGAACTTTCGGAATACTTGTGTCTAAAATTTTTTCCTAACGTCAGATAATGAACTTTGGCTGAAAACCCTTAGTAGATCGGCAGCAATTCTCGAAAGGTATTGATTCAAGAGACTAGCTACTGATGCTGGATCGTTCACATCTCTAACGATATCTTTAAAAGAACCATTCTCTACAAGGTTTCTAGTTGATTTGGTCGTATTTTTACTGTATTGCACATTGATTTTGTTTTGTTATTTGAGTTCAAATATCCTGATCGTGTTTCATGATTTTAGGTCTACTTTAATGACTTTTCCTTAAAAATCAGTTCATGTTACTCGATTCTTACAACAAATTTAAAGAATACGTTTGGAGCCGTTTTTTTTGAGTAAATTTCGGAAACGTCCCGAAGGGCTTCGTGTAAATTAACACCAAAAATTAATGTTTTACAAAATCGCGGAGAAATATCGTGCGCGGAGTGTAGGCGCTAGTGTTGTTAACATAGACCCGGAAGGAACACACTTGCTTCAATTGTCTTTCGGTATCAAGACCCACAAAACCGAGATTCTGGCTACACCAACATGTTTAGGGATTTTTACTTTCCCATATACGAAGTAATATACGTAGTATATGGAGAGTTATTGTAATGCTGCGGAAAATCGATTTCGAGATTTCAACGAAATAAACGTTTTGGGGTCCCCTATACCGAAGAAGTGGTTCTTTTCAATCGTCCGTGCGTCAGGCTGGCTTAATTATTGTATTGCCGAAGCCTAATTCGTACTTATGTACGAATTCTTCCAAATTGAATATTCCCGGCCGATCTGGTTCCGCTCGAGGCGCCGCTATTTTTGAAAAACTTCTTCAAAATTTCGGGCACTTTACAGTAAATTCCCCGGAAATTTTCAATAATTTTCTCAAAAGTTCTCTAATTTGTACTTTATATTTCTTCTATGAATAGAGTAAAATACACTTAAGGGCATAGGTCCTATTATCACGGTTAACTCTACATTTTCGAAAATTGCAATAGTTCGTAATTTTTCCGGCGTCTTCCTACAATTACAAAATTGCAGTTGGTGACTTTTTCCTTCAAATAAATTTGTTCTCCAAAGTGAGTTCTTTCATTAAAGTCCCATACATTTTTTGAAAATTTTAGTCATTTCTGGCAATATGGCGGCGAAATTAGAGCAATTTTTAAAAATTTACACATTAACACTGTTATCAATATTACACATTAACATTATTATCAATATTAACTTACAATACTTCCTTACAGTACTTCCTAACCTGATAATGAACTTTGGCACCATTAAATAAGTAATTATAGATTTAATTCTGAATTATTGAGAAAGTACAGCGGCTGTGGGAATCAAACACATCAAAAACAAGATTATGTAATTGCAATCAAGTAGCATTCAAGATCAGGCGCGGCTCGTCATAAAAGGCTGTCAGGCGGAGCCTCTGCTAGAGACGTCTCCCTCCAAAGAAATTTAAAAATATTATTTATTAATAATGGATTTCTGAGTTGTATTATGTAACAAACATATCAAAACTTTTTCTTTGTCGGTTCGTTAACGGCCGTCCGTAACGCATTTGAAGCTGTTGACAGGGAAGAGAGAAGCGTTATGCTCCCACTTCATTCCACCATAAGGCCTGTGTAAAATGAGGAGGCGTGACGTCATGCATTCACTGCACATGGGTATTGGGGACGAAGGCTGCAGCAAGGCAGCCTTCAAGGGGGGAGTCTAGGTTCTGAAGAAAGGTGTGCTCACCAGATGGCAGTACCAAATAGAATAGAAGATAATAGTGGAAACTCGGGCCAATGAGCATGGGCGGCACAAGCGACAGTTGATTGTAGTGCCCCTAGCGGCCTGAGGTGTGCACTACAAGACAGGCGTAAATGATGCCTGCACGAAGTCTACAATGAGGAGACTCAACTCCGGTGTTGGAGGCATGGTGGGGGTATGTACGAAAAAACGTCGGCAAGCTATTTAAAAATAATACAAAAAAAAAACGAGTCCCTTCGCCTTCAGCGACATCACGCGGCGAAAGAAGGAACTTATCTCGGTTTTTTCTCGGCCACCAATCGTCAAAATTCGTTTGGTCCAAGTGGCGCCCACGAAGTCTACGACCAGGCGGTGTACGGATGTGCTTAACAGAAGACAATAAGTTCAAAAGGAAGTAGTAAGTAGTAAATAATTTTGCTAGAAAAAATGTTGAAATTAAATTTTGTATACGATGCTTGCTGCCATTGGCTGTTTTGAAAGCCTTCGTAGTTCTTTCAATTGCCACGTGAGGTCGCTGAAGGCGAAGGGACTTGTTTTTTTGTATTATTTTTCAAGTAGCTGCTAACGTTTTTCGTACATACCCCCACCACCAGAGTTGAGTCTCCTCGTTGTAGACTTCGTGGTTGCCTGTCTTAAATACAACTGTGTGCACCATTTTTTGACCTCACTTTGTAAGGTAGAGAATGAAGATATTTTATTCTTTTCTCTATATATATTAATATTATTTTCTCATAAAATTCATATCTTTAGATTTTTCTGAAAACCTGTAATCATTAAAACTTTTGTTAACATGAAGGTCAGAGGCTAGAATGCGGGAAAAAAGGAAAAATAATATGAATTTTTTATGTAAAATCTGTGCTTTTATTCCGATCAGAAACTTGGAAAATAACATAAAATACAAGTATTCATAAACCAATGTCTACCAAGAATCCTAAACATTAGGTGGCCACAAGTTATAACAAACGAAGAACTTCTGAATAAAGCCGATGAAACATCAATAGCAATGCAAATAAAACGCAGAAAATGGAACTGAATAGGACATACTTTAAGGAAACCCCGAAATTCAATTGAGAGAGAAGCACTACGTTGGAACCCACAAGGGAGTAGAAGCCAAGGTCGGCTAAGGACATCATGGAGAAGGACAGTGGAAGGAGGGAACCTGGAGACTGGTATGACTTGGAAGCAGATCATACCTATTGCAGAAAATCCAGTAAGATGGGGATCCTTTGCCGAGACCCAATGCTCCGAAAGGAACTAAAGGAACAAGAAGAAGAAGATTTGTGGGATGTGAACTAATCAGTGTAAGAGTAGAATTCAAGAATAATTAATAAATGTGAAATTATGAAATGAATAAAAATCTATCACATGAAATTAAATTGAAATTGTGCAAACAAATAATTATTTAAATTTCAATTTACCATCTACTTGAGATATAATTTTATGTATGCCTATCCTGATTCACTAAAAACCTGTGTTGTATATTTAACTCTCATTTTTTAATTTTGTTGGTTACAATATGTTCATTATACAATTTCCTCATGATCTTATTAATTTTGTTTACATATTTATATGTTTTAGACCTTTTGTATGATGTGGCATGAAGGTAATTTAGTTTCCTTGAAATTTCCCACATCTATTTCCAAATTGTTTGTTAAAAGATTATTTAGAATTCCGTTCAGCAAATGAGGCACTTTAAACACGTAAATTATTTCTGTTTTCTGAATGAAGTAAGTTTATCCTAAAAATAATGTTTTCTTTATTTTCTGAAGATTATATAAATATAAAACATTTATATAAAATATAATACTAAAAAATGTGAAAATGTTAATGTAGATGTGCAATATAAAATCCACACCGCAAAACAATTGAAAAATCTGACAAAGAATCAGTCATTGTATTTGTTGTAAAATATTACAAAAATTCTGAAGAGGAAATGAAAAAAAATTCAAATCTAAAAATTATAACGTTATTTTTTTCACTGGACGCAAGATATTAAAAAAACACAAAAAATCAGCAATGTGACTATATCAACATTTGAGTGTACAAACAAAATATTTACTTTTAGCATTGTAGTGTTTTATTCACTGTTTTCTACTTTCTTCTAAGAAGGAATAAAGAGCTTTCACAATTTACGATTTCTGATTGCACTGTTGCGGAGAAAGATAACTTAATATAGTGTTAGAAAACACTGTTTTGTATTAACTCTACCATGAATGACAATTTATTGTTAAGGTATGATAAGTAATGAAGGTTATTTTTAAGTGAATTTTTTAAAATAATTGTGTAATGAAACTTAAATTCTATTTACCAAGCATTAGAGTCAGGATGTGTAACATCTCTAAACCTTTGTAGTAGCTGTGGTGTTGATGTTTGGTTGCAGCAGAATCCAAATAAATGGGAATTTTCCATCATTCTGTCCAAGTTTTTCAACTAGCATTCGTGCCAACTATCAATTAAAAGTTGTTATATGTAACCACTAAATTATTTAATGGTCTACAGATCACCATTTATTGGGGAGTTGGGAACTTTTCTACTAAAGAAAATACCCCCTCCATAGAAGTGAGGTTCTGTCTCACGAATCGTATCCAGGTGTACATATTTGATTAACTTCCTTCTACTTACAATTTTATTAATTTTTTAAGATTGAATACATAATTTGCCCATTAAATCTTCGCGATTTGTTTTTCAACCATCGTTCACACATAAGTTTATTTTTCGAGAATTTGTGACACGGCATCCGTCAAGAAGTTAAATAATACATTTCTTTGTAGTAAAATGTAAGAAAAGCAGATAATACCCATGTATATTCCCTACCCCGCTCTTAACCTGCTTTCACGCATTTTTTTTTTTTTTTTCAAAATGCGCGCGAAACGCATCAGCAGCGCTTTCGTTGCAATGTTAGTGACCGAGGAAACAAAACTTTGTCCCCCTCTTTTTGACATTGAGTGAACCGGCTCTTGACTTGCTTGTTTTCTTCCAGGACCTCTGTACGTTCGTCAATAACTAGAAGTGAAATCGCTTGTTATCTGGCTGTGGTAATGACGGAAGAAATTAATATTGTAACAGAAAGCATAATTAAAATAGAAGATGTAAGCAGTTTCTGTTATGTTAAAACGTGAATTGTCTATATTTAGGAAGGCCTCTGATTTAAGGTTACGATTTAGAAATACTGAATTAACTGAGTTGTAATGTACGTGCTAAGTGCAGCTGATGGTAATGATATACTTACTTTTAAAAGATTTTTTTGTTCCCTGCAGGTTAAAGAAGAACCTATAGATGGGAGCGATGATTTTAGTTGGAATGCCTGTGTGAGTACTTGCCCTTGAATTCATGACCACAGTAATAGTTCCAGGAATAGGTGATGGTCATTTAATTAGAATCTAGTTTGCCAACGTTGTGGAGCTTATGAAGGAGTGAACAAGGAAGTACCAAAATATTGGCAAACTAAGAGTTTTTGATTAACCCAGATCCTCTTAAATGATTTTTTTTGTTGGAAATTGAGTTATTTGATATTAGAAATCTGTAATGAGGTTATAAGAATGAATATAAAAACAATTTTGAGTTTGAATTGTTTTTAGTATTTATGTACAGAGCGTCCTTCCAGAAAGACGTCAGGACAATAGGGCAACATTTTGTGAAGGTAAACACTTGAAACAAGTAACTTATTCGGGTATTGATATTTCAAATGAACATGAAGAAAAGTGAGTATTGGAGTTACAACAAATAATTAATTTGTTGCAGTGAATGAAAAAAAGTATCTTATAAACTTGTTTTATGCTACTGTATATGCAAGCAACAAAAACAAAGGGGTTCATCACATTTTAGTCACATTGAAGTAGTGTTATGGGGGCAAATTTGATATATCAGTTCTTTGTGTGTTCTTGTCCGTTGGTAATTCAGCGAAATCTTCCCTTCCATCAAATTAAGGATCTTGTTGTGCTCTCGATTAGTTGTCACACTTTTGTTACTCATCTTGCAGTGTCAATTCGACGATGAAATGTCAGATGATGTACTGTGACTTCATTGTGCTTGTAAAGATTCCACGTATTTTGCTCTGCATTGGTTGTGAAATGTACCACTTTTTTCCACTTGTGGAGCAACTAAAAAGGATTACATTTCGATCATCTCGATCTATGCCATCCATGTCTTTTGTAAGAATGCATTAGTGAGGGTTGGCAAAATACTTTATATTCAGAATTTTAAATACTTCGTCAAAATACTTTGTAAGTGAGTATTTACGTACAAACTCAAAATCCATTAGGTTATGAATTGTGAAATACATAGGCATTCAATGAACTTCATATATTCAAAATAAATAAATACAAAAACTTAGCATTTTAACTGTTTTGTTGTAACAGTATTTCGTCATTGTCAATTACAATAAATTACTAATTGGCAGTCTTGCATTTCTGAATAATTAAAAACTTTCAAATATATAACACTCTCACTTTTACAGAAATACTTTCAAATATAAAGTGATATCAAAAATATGTCTAACTCAAATCACTGGAATTTTCTTTTAAAATGCCTAGTTTTTCAAACAAATCAGACAAAAGAGCCCCAGTTCGGGATTGTTTAAAACTCGCAAAGGAAAATAGTTGTTGAACTGGCGCTGATGAACATTAACTAGTGTTAAAAGGAATAATGGTTTATTGTCAGATAATTGTCCAGCATTTTAATGAATTAGATTTAATATTTGAAAATGAAGAGAATTCAATTTCACTAGCTGAAAGGAGCTTTTACTTTTATTTCAATGAGGTTCATTCACTAGCAGAGTTAAACAAAAAGAAACTAATTTTATTATCTTCTTTATCTGTATTTTAGTATTTCTTTTTTTTAAATACAACTATTTTATGTATTTAAATGCGTTTCTAAAATAGATGTCTAAAAAACTCTCTCAAATACAAGTATATAAATACTGCCCAACCCTGGCAATAGTTTAGGTTCAGGCACGGTAATCTTTTTCTTTTATCAAAGTTAAATATTTCTACAGAAGACGATGGTTGAACTGTGACGAAGTTGGTGAATGTAGTAACGACACTGTTGTCATTGCATCAAACTGATTCCGAGTTAGAACAAACTTCATATGATCCACTATTTTCTTTTATAATTTTATCTAGAGAGGTTAGAGTTAAATTGTTAACTGTCTCTCTCCTCTTATTATTCCAGTTGATTTCTTGCCTCTCATCTTTAGCTCTTGTAGTAGTTCAACACTGGTAAGCAGGTTATCAAATAAAATTCTATATGGAACATGTAGAAGTGGCTAGTTTACAAAGGTGACTACCCCCGCTGCAGTCCATACCTTGGTTTCATAATCTTTAAATGTGCCAGCTCCTTGCTAGGGTTCGAGCCGAAAGTATATCCAGCAGTGGTATTTCTATACCAAAATTTAAATGGTTATCCTTTTGTGAATTATTTGCAGCGATGTCTTCCAAAGTATGACATCATTGATTTATTTACAGAAAGCTACCGCACATGCAGCGCAAATTGTTTGAATACATCGTAAAAAAGTCCAAATTGGAAACTGCAGAAGCGTTTTTTTCAACTTGCTGGTAAATAGTATACCCTTGGATTTTCTTCTGTGCCCGAATCACAATCTGTTACATCATCAACTGAATCTAGAGGAGGGTGTAATATCTCGTTCACATCAAATTTTGCTATTTCATCATGGTTTTTTTCTAAAATATTTTAAAAGTTCCAACGTTTTACAGTTTCCTCAGTATATAAAATGACCACATATTATCCTGATGTCCTGGAAGGATGGTTCAAAACAATATTAAATAACAATTGACAACAACCTTCAATTATTATATAACCAATATATAATGTAGTTCACTGTTTTAAGGTGTTTTATTAACAGTTACAGACTTATTGACACCATACGGAAGAAAATATACACACTTATCAAAAACAGCAACATGGAAATTGTCCATTGTAAAATTGCGCTTATTTTCAACACACAATTTCTCAATAACTGTAAACAATATAGTCAAAATAACTGTAACTATGATTTTAGCTGAATGTAATTTATGTAAATATGTGTCACTGTCTGTTGCAAGAATGCATTACTTACGGAAATACATTATTTCAACAATAGCCAGTGGCGTCCTTCCAGAAGGAAGTCAGGATTATCTGGGTTACCAACATACATGAACTATCCCTATAATTTGTTAGTAATATTTTTATAATAACATTAGTAGCGCAATCCAATAATGGTTTGTGGTAATCAGAAATTGCAAAATTGGCATGTAGAGGTTAGAAGAAGTAGAAGGTGATAGTTTGTGTTTTCAGTGCCAAAGTGTCCATGTTGAGTTTCCGATGGGGGCAGGAGAATTGAAGGTTTCATAGGAATATTTAATTTTTTTGACGTGCCAGTAGGAGAACTGTGAATTTGATGGTGAGGCTGAGTAATGATGTTTATGCTTTGAAAGGTAATTCTGGAGGGACTTTGCCCTTGATAGTTAAGTAATGAAATGAAACTACCGTACAGACATGAAATTGTTACGGATGTCAGCGAATAATCGGATTGTGGACAACGCAAGTTATTATCACTAGAAGGATTGAATATGTTAACATTTGAGTAACTGTAAACCTGTGTAATTTTTATTATAAATAAAAGGTTGAGATAGTTTCATAAATTATTATCAATCGTTGAAATGTAATTTCACATTCAATAAAACAGAAATATTATAGATTATTTTGGTTATATTACTTGTAAATTCTCACTCAATATTTTTTTTCTCGTAAATGAAGATAGAGCTGAAATAAGTTGATCACGTAGCATGATCACATAAACATTTTACAAAGAACTGTATTTATGATATTTAAGATGGAATTAAAAATTTACAGGAAATAATTTTTAATATTAATTAGGCTCTACAAATATTTTTAAGTAGAAGTACCAGACTGCTTTCTAACGCTTTAAAGAAAAATTCAAGGGCACTCTTTTTGTTTTTTTAGAACAAGCTCAAAAAAAAGGGGTGAGTGAATCTAATGAAGGTAATTCAGTGTTTCTGAAAACCCATATGATTCTATTCAAAATGCATTTTAATTCAGTTTAAATACTCAAAGAAGTGCTGAGTAAATAAGATCCAAATTGTTACTGGGAGTTTGTTGGGGTGAAGCAACAGTGCCCTGTGTTTACAAATGCTCCTAGCAGCAAGATCATAGCAAAACAAAGTAGTGTAGGGAGTAGGGAGATCAGATGAAATTAGTTTGCAATGCTCAGAGCAAATCGGGGATGTGTGGAGGGTATGGTATTAATATACCAAAAATGGAATTAATTCTTATTCTTGTCTAATAGACAATTGAATTTAAATACATGGGCAATACAGTGGATATGATGTATTTATATGCACTAGCAAAACCAAAGATGGTATTGACATGAAGTAATAATAAGTTCCTTTGATTCATCAAAACTTCTGTTGCTGGGAAGACAACCAAGGAGCCTTAATATTTTGATACGGGTCTGCATATTTATTGTGTTTAATTGTGCTTGCTGTGGCGGAAGATTTGTAATTATAACTTGTATTTTCTACTTATATGTAAGAGGAGTTTCATATTTCATGGGTATTGTAGGAATATTGTTTTGATTATCAGTGAACTGAGGTTAATTTTCTTTCTAATATTTGTCATAAATAAATATGCATTTTAATTTCCAATTTAATGTTTTGTCTCTGGATTTATGTAGGGTTAAGTTATATCCTTGGCTAATTCCACCATCATATTACCTTGAGAAAATGTGTATAAAACACATTTCACATGGTTAAGATCAGGTGTTTGTTAATATATTAACAATATGTAATTCCCTAATGGCTTGACTTCTGAGACAGATAATTGTAGCAAGAATTTTTTGTAATTTTCGAAAGTTATTGCAACATGTATGAAATGACAAGGTAATTTACAAGGCTCAAGTCATTATTCAAGTTCCTTACTGTCATTTGCAATGAAGCAGATACATTGCCATACTGCACGACAGTTGTCAAGCTTAAGTTTTAACAGCCTAATTAGCGATGCCAAAATTCTTTTTATATCTATATCTATAAAAAAAAGAAAAACTCTTAGAAAAGAAACACTCTCAGAAGATTTTGGAAATATACTTCCCACTGATTAATATTGTTTGGTGATATTGTAGGTTTACAAGAAGCATCAGTGTTTAGTTTTATTGTTTTCCATGCTTCTCTAGATCCATTGCTTCCCATAAACCTATTTACTTAAGAGAAATTTGTTTCCCAAGTCTGTGTCTTAGCTTTCATTATGCTCTTACTACCTTTCTATTGATTTTACCGTATGCTGTTCTATGTTTGGGGTCTCCTAAGCTTACCCATTTTTTATATTACAATTTCTTCTCTTCAATCATTTGGTTGAAGACTTCATTTCACCAGAATGTTTGTCTTTCCTTTATCTTTGGCTTTTCACCTACTGCTTCAATTGCTTCCTCATGGATTAGTTTTTGTTTGTTCATGATAAATTATTAACCTAATTTCTTGGTAGGTTGTATGCACATAGAATTATGGCTATCTTTGTGTCTAATGTATAGATAAATACCTAATTAAATCTGGGAATTGTAATTTTAGGTTTAAAATTTGGTCAAATTGCAAAACTGTTTTATCAGTGATATTTGTTACAGCAAGAGCACATTCACTATTATTTTGTTTGTTACAACATAATTAAATAGCATTAATTGATTGAAAGAAGATGCACCAAGGTTTAGTGTCACACAGTTCATTTTGTGGTATCGTGTCATTGGTTGATATAACTTGAATGAGACCGTGCATATTTGGGCAAAAATATAGTTTGTGACAACTTCCTTTTTCAAGGAAATCAAAATTTCCCAGATAAATAATATTTGTGTGAAATAAATTAGTTGGCTTCATATACTTGAATGTCACTCTTGACATGTCATGGATTGTTGCTTTTGCCATTACAAAACATATTTTGGATTTCATAACAAATATTGTGAAAATGTTTGTCTTGTCTATTCTCTCTTTGTTTCTGTAAGTAACTATATAGATTTGTTGATCAGTGAGCTATGTTAATTTTCGTTTTAATATAAATCATAAATAATGTCTGTTTTAGATTCACAATTTAATAATCTGTCTTTGGATTTGTATAGGGTGAAGTTCTTTCCTTGGCTAATTCCACCTTAAATATTATTTATAGAAAATTTGTATGAAACAGATCTCATGCGGTAATGACCATAACAAATATTGCTTATCGTATTAATAATGTGTAATTCCTAATGACTTTGACGTTAGAAGCATATTATTATAAAAAGTATTTTTTTCAATAATAAGTTCCA
The DNA here is from genome assembly GCA_031308135.1 of Acheta domesticus. Taxonomy (NCBI): domain Eukaryota; kingdom Metazoa; phylum Arthropoda; class Insecta; order Orthoptera; family Gryllidae; genus Acheta; species Acheta domesticus. The sequence goes on from JAHLJT010007786.1 coordinate 16,851, forward strand.
ATGTAGTATTCGCGATTTGGGTAAGAAAAATCTGTCCACTGTAATTTTTCATGTAATTTAAAGGCGAATAAAATAGGTTCAGAAAAAAAGTTTAAAATTTCATTTTAACGATCATTCTGCATGTTTTCGAAAATACGCTGGTTTTTAAATTTTAAAAAATGGTTGGAAAATACTAATTTTAGTAAGGTTATAATCAATCTATAATAAATATAATAGTTATTATACGTAATACTATCATTTATGCCATCATCAATGTAAACATTGCTTTATAAATGTCCCCATTGCCAAAAATATTAGTATACCAAACTAAAATGTATATCTATAATGTGTGTGTTCGTGTTCTGACTTAACACTTCATCATGGGAAGAATGTGATTTCATCAAACTTGGTAAATTTTTTTTACTGGGCAGTTTCTATACGAAAGAGAAGACACTGGGGTAAGACACCCCTAGAAGGGTGGGTAGGAAAGGGGTGACATTTACAACACAACCATTAACCATTAAGATTCAGCAATATGGTATATTGCAGTTTCTTACTACATGGAATATTTCAGATGAATCAGTCTGTTTCCACTGCAGAATTTTTCCTTCTATTGTCTAAGCTGGGTGAATTATCACATCAAACTAAAGGCAAGAAGGAAAAAGCATATGTTGTTGGTCATATCTGAATGATGTTGATCAGTGAGAATTTTCCTTTTTCTAGAAATAAATGTCTCTATAAGAAGTTAGTACTGTTTGAAAAATCAGTAGATTCCTAACTTCATCACAACCAGAATCGAGTCACATCACCATTATCAGATTGCAGTATTTGCTGTTGTAACTTTTTTGACAAACACTGTCAATTGTAAATTGTTTCAGATATTTATTATAGTAAAATCGTTTGGCACTTGAAACCTGGTTCGCTGTGTGAGGTTATATAATAGCATGAAACATCTTAACGAAGTACGACTCCAGGGGGTGGGGTGGGGGCAGCTGGCAACAACTTGCTCCAGCCCCCACTTCAGTGGGACCCTCAAAATATTAAGATTTTATCAACATTTTGCTAAAAGCTATTTCAGAAAAAGTGGTGCAAACATTTACCATGTGTACAAGAACGCTACAATTGAAATATCAAAACGCAGGCCCCAGGAATCTGGTGGCCGGGCGGTCCCTCCCCTGCATTCCAATCTACAGCTTTTTTATTCTGTTCTGAATGTGTATTTGGCTTAAAAAAAAATGTTTACGAAAAAATGTACAGGAGCAGGACATTTTGTTATCTTTAAAATTTGGGTGGATTTAATTATGACAATTAACTATTGAGCAGTTATCTCAGCGACAGTCATTGCAAACTATATTGTTGCACACAATTTTACTTTCCTGTATTCATATGTATATACGGAGTGATATACGTAGTATACGGAAAGTTATGTAATGCTGCGCGAAAAAAACGGTTAATTTTTGTCAAGAAAAAATTCTTTGCCGGGCCCTGACAACGAAGAAGTGGATAAAAGAAGTTGCTCAATTCAGAAGAAAAAAAGTTCCCTAAACACGTGTTGAGCCAGCGTCCCTGTTTTGTAAGTCCTTGATACCGAAAAACCAATTGAAAGGAAACCGTCTGTCCGTAAAGACCACCACCGCCTAAACCACTCGTAGGATTTTTTCCAAATTGAAGAAACCCCCGTCCTTCTGTCTTAAGTCTAAACTTGGAGATTTTGAAAACCTTTCATCAAAATTTATTATACATAAAGCCCCCGGCCGTTTTCAGAATTTTTCTCAACCACGGCCTCCAAATATTTTTCTATGATTTCGTGTAAGAATAGAGTAAAATACACTTATTAAAGGTGGCATAGGTCCGATTTTCACGCTTAACTATGAATTTTGCGAAAATTGTAAAAGTTTGAATTTTTTCCCGGCATATTCCTCCAACAACAAAATTGAAGATAGATATTATTCCTTGAAATAAAATTTGTTCTTCAAAGTGAGTTCCTTCTTTAAGGGATATTGCGTAGGAACATGCGCAATTTTGAAAAAAACATAAGATTTTCTCAAAAAACTGCTCCAATTTTTTCTTTAAACAGTTGCTAGGAATAGTGCCTAATGTATTTTATGAGAGACATAATCGTCATGTTGCCCTATTTTTTCGTTTTTTTCAAACATTACAAACATGTAATTTTTTTTTACTTTCTAACGTCGTTAATATTTACATTACCGGCGATTGTTGGACATTATATTAATTAGTACATGTGCTTTAAATTGCGTCAAGTAAATTTTCTCGAAACTCAACCGTTTTCTCTGAAAACTAGCTCAAAATTCCGCATTGTCAAAAACTGTCAATAGGAATCTTTAAAAAAATGGCTCCAAACTATTTTTTTTTTCAATCTTTTCGATCGGATAGTGCTAATTAAACTGTATAAATGGCGTAAAGTTCAATTCGGGGTAGTTTTTTCTTCTTGAAAAATGTACACAAATGTAATTTTTTTCTAACACGTAATATGCGGATTTCCAGCAATTTTTAATACTATTGTATTTGTAAGTTACTGTGTTTCAAATGACCTAAAATTAAGTTTTTCGAAAACTCATAATTTTTTTGTAAAAAAGAAGCTTAAATTTCGCATTTTGACTAACGCTTAAACGCCCTTTTCATAAAAAACTGCTCAAAATTTTTCAAAGAAATTTGCCATTTTTGTCCAGATGTTAGTGTCTTTTAATATTCTGAAATTAGTATTTCTTTCTACCACTAGAAAAGCGAAAAAATTAAGCAAATATCGACAAAAAATCTAGGTGAATGTGGCGTCGCCTACGCTGTAAACTTTTAAATGTATCAATTGTGTTAGAAAATTTCTTTCATGTGTAGCTATGTTCAAATATGTTTTTAGAGTATCTGGCATTGGACTTAACAACGAATCGTAGTAGCTATTAAAGTTATACTACCGTTCAAAAAGTTCCCGACACTCCATGGCCTTGTATATTAACTCCAGACGGGACATGAACTGGTAATATTGCAATTTCAAAATTACAATCGCTCTAAAAAAAACTGGTATATGAATGATGCGACAGCGCAGCTATATTTTTCACGTTTTGTTTTCTAATAAGAATATAAATGATTACCTGCAAGCTGTTGTTCTGCGTTATTTCTAATGCTAATAAAAAGATCATTCTCGATTCAGTTCGGGAAAATTCTGACGCAAAATCTTGTACAATCTATCATTTGATTCCCCTTGAGTTGCACTTCCATATTTTCCCCCTATTGTAATGATTTCAAAACTTTACAAACTCTGATTTTTATTCTGAAGGCGATACATTATACAGAATGTCAGACTGCTTTTTTAGTTTCTCACTTAATTTTTCTGTCTGAGCCAATAATATTCATTTTTTTATTGTAAATAATAAACATTTTGCATGTTTCTGGAGTGTTTCTATGCTTCCATAATGCATATTTTTGCCCCAAACTCATTTTTTTAAAACCAACTTTTGAGTGCTTATTGCGGCTCAACCATTCGGAATATCCACACGTAGTTTATTAGACAAAACGCGCTTAGAATTGTCTTAAGAGTTTATTTTCGAAGTTTCGACGTTTCCTCCACGGACATCCTGTATAATATTGGAATAGCATTTAGGACCAAATAGAAGCAGTAGTCGGTAGTCTAGTTTTTGTTTCGGACACTATATCTGCGTGGAGTTTATATCCATTACTTGGTAATAGGTTCGAAATTCCTTGACACTCACGGTACTATACGGTTATGTTTATTTTCTCTTAATTTTTTTGTGTGTGTCTTGATTTTGTTTTGTGCAGGAGGAGTTGGATCCTCCAGTTGCTGTATTTGTGGCGCCACAGGTGAAGCAAGAGGCAGCATTGTAGTGATGAAGAGAAGGTAAGAGTTACTTTCGCACGTCCCCATTTCGGGTGTGGGGTTCTCTTCGCGTGGTTTCTGGTCTAGTTCTCTGCACTGATTCCCAGAGATCCCATGTGGTAATTGCAGCAGAGTAAATCACCATATGTAATCGTTCCTAGATCGCTTTACTTACCGACAATCTCTGGAAGAAAATGTTCGTTTTATCGATCACGCGAGCTAAGTTCTTCCAAGATGTTTAATTTTCAGTTATCAATTTCATTATTGTCGTGTATGGTCAATATCGCCTTCCAGGGAAAGGTCTCCCACTCCATTGGTTGAGGGAGGTCGCGTTGTTACATTTGCAGTTGAGCCAGTCCTGATGAGCTGAACACTTTTCCTTTGAACCAAGACTACCATACAGCTTGACAACTTATTTATTAGTTATGAACGGGAATTTTATATATAAATGGAAACCAAGGCTAATATGTAATTTCTATATTGGTTTTGGTAAACGATAGAAAATGAAAAATGATGCCAGTCAATATGACGCGTGTTCGTATTTGAGTGGAAGTGAGAACATCTTAGGTCCGTTACTCTCTAACTTTACTCGGCTTTGTAAACAATTATAAGTATCCGTTAATGAAAATGTGTTCGATGAAAACGTGTCTAAAAAATGCCATGTTATATGTTTGAAAGACATTTTGAAACATGTAGCATGGCAATTTTATTTTGGGGCGGGCAATTTTGTCATAGACGATTTTTATTTCATTCGAACCGTATTTTTTAAACCGCAGAACATTTTTTTATTAAATTGGGGCCTGAGATTATCGTAAAAGGGAAGCTCAAGAGAATAGTGCCGGTCTCATGTCCGTTGAAATGCCTGATTTTGCGGAAATTAAACAAACAAAATTAACTGTTTTCTACAACTACAATTCTGAAGATACATTGTACTTTTCCGTATACGTACGTATATACGGAATAAATATACGTAGTTCAGGGAAAGTAATGCTGCGCGAATACACGGCGTATTTTCGGCAGAAAAAAATCATATTGCGGGGCAATGATTACGTAAAAGTGGATAAATCCAGTGGCTAAATGAAGAAAAACATCCCCTAACTCGGTGGTGTTGCCAGAATCCCTGATTTGTGCGTCTTTCGTACCGAAAAAAACAATTCAAAGCGAAACGTCCGTCCGTCCGTCCGTCCGTCCGGCGTCTATGAACGACACTAGCGCCTCAATCACAAGTACGATTTCTTCCAAAATGAATATTCCCCGGTCAGTCACTCGAGGCGCGGTGATTTTGAAAAACCTTGAAAATTTGCTGGTACCCAAATGAAGCCCACTGAATAGTTTCAAAATTTTCTCGAAAACTGCTCCAAATTTTTTCATTAAGTTTCTTGTAAGAGTAGAATAGGTGTCATTTCCCACGGTTAACTCCCACTCCGGTTAGGTCCCATTTTCACGGTTAACTCTGAATTTTCGAAAATTACGTAAGTTTGAATTTTTTCGATTTTTTCTTCAAATAAAAACTGTTCTCCAAATTTTTTCTTCATTAAATTTGTTCTCCATTAGTTCTTTTAAGTTGCGCACATTAGTTTTTAAAATTGTAGTAGTTTTCGCGCAATATTGCGTGCAATATGTGCAATTTAAAAAAATAACTAAAGCAAGATTTTCTCAAACACGTCTCCAAATTTTTTCTTTAAATTTTTGGTAAGGATAGTGCCATATGCACTCTGTGAGATGACATAAACGCGATATTGCTCTATTCTTTTGTTTTCGAAAAAAATTAAAAATGTAATTTTTTGATTTGTTTCTCACGTCGTTAATGTTTACATTAGTGGCGATTTGCTCATATCGTACTTATGAGTGCATGTGCCTTAAATGATGCCATATAATGTTTCTCAACCGTTTTCTGTGAAAACTAGCTCAAAATTCAGAATTTCCGGAACGCTCAAACTCCATTTTCTCATCAACAATTTTTTTCTTCAACCTTTTCGAACAGATAGTGCAAATTGCGCTCTTTAATATGACTTAAATTTCAATTTGGGGTGTTTTTCTTTTTTGCAAAATTACAAAAATTTTTGGAAGATCTCTCACACTCTTAATATGCACATTACCAGTAATTTGTAAACACTATTGTATTTGTATGTTAAAGTGCTTAAAATGACTTCAAATGAAGTGTTTTGAAAATTTTAAAAAAATCTGTTAATAGAGCTATCAAATTTTGCATTTTTTGTAGCGCTTAAACGCTATTTTCATACAAGCGGCTCCGAATGTTTGAAAGAAAATTGGTATTTAGAACGAGGTTTTACTGTTTTTATAATATTCTAGAATTAATATTTCAGTTCTATAATTAGAAAAGCGAAAAATTAATAAAATGTCAAAAAATTCTCAGACCCAAGGCAATAGAAAACTAATACGGGAAAGTCTGTGCCATTCTGTAGCACCACTTAATGAGTTTTTAATGAGATGTGTTTATCAAAAGAGATTATGGAATAATCTCATGTTGAAGTTTTGGAAAATATTATTTTAGTGTAATTTGTATGTTGTGGATTTTTGCCTATTATTTTCCTTCAATGGAAAATGCAATCTTTTAGGTTACTTATTCATTTTGAGGCATTTGGAGTGTTTCAGGGGAATTTTATAGTGCCTATAAATGCCTATTTCACTAATAAATGCCTATTTTGTGTTTAAATGCCTGAATGTTGCCTATTTGCGTATTTATTGATCAAAATAACAAAATCCTTAATAAAACTAGTGGTGCTACAGAATGGCATAGACTTTCCCATATTATTTTCTGTTTCGTTTGGGTCTCGGCTAGCTATTCGAACTTACCAATACTCTTGACAGCTGCCATCTATCGCCGCCCACACTACATTTTTGACATTTTATTAATTTTTCGGTTTCCTAATAGTAGAACAAAATTATTATTTTAAGAGTATAGAAAAACAGTTAAACCTTGCCCCAAATGGCCATTTACATTGAAAATTTGCAGCCGTTTTCAAGAGAATGGCGATAAGCGCTATTGTAAATGCGAATTTTGACGCTCTATTTTCCAGAAAATTTGTCAGTTTCGAAAAACTTCATTCGAAGCACTTACAAATTGAATAGCGTTTACAAATTGCTGGAAATGTGCATTTTACCTGTATGAGAGTACTTTAAAAAAGATTGCGTTCGAAAAGTTTGAACAAAAAATTTGAAACAATTTTTAGAAAATGGCGTTCGAGCGTTTCTAAAATGGGCAATTTCGAGCTAGTTTTCACAGAAAACTATTCAATTTTCGAGAAACTTAACTTGACATTATTTAAAGCAAATGTACTTAATAATATGATAATGTGAACAAATCGCCGCTAATGTAAATATTAGCGACATGAGAGACAAGTAATAAAACACTAAATATTTGCAATTTTTGAAAAAACAAAATAATAGAGGAATATGACGTTAATGTCATCTCACAGAGCACATTTAGCACTATCCCTACAAAAAGTTTAAAGAAAAAATTTGGAGCCGTTTTTAAGAAAAACTGCTTTTTGTAATTTTTTAAAATTAAATTATTGCGTGCAATATTGCTCAAAAACTACCAAAATTTTAAAAAATGTACATCACCTTAATGAAAGAACTCACTTTGGACAACAAATTTTATTTGAAGGAAAAATCTCTATCTTCAATTTTGTAGTTCTAGGAAGACGCCGAAAAATTTCACTTTGGCAATTTTCGAAAATTCAGAGTTAACCGTGAAAATGGCACCTATGCCACCTTAATAGGTGTATTTTACTCTATTCTTACAAAAAATTGAAAGAAAAAATTTGGAGTGGTTCTTGAGACAATTTTGAAAATGTTCGTGGGGTTTCATGTAAAGTACCCTCAAATTTTAAAGAAAGTTTTTCAAAATCGAGGCGCCTTGAGTGGACGCAGATCGACCGAGGAATATCCATTTTGGAAGAAATCGCGCGTATGGTTTCCGCGCTAGTGTTGTTCACGGACGGACGGACATTTTGAAAAGAACAACTTTTTCGGTATCCGGGGACCCCATACCGTGTATTTCCGTTGAAATCTCAAAATCGATTTTCCGCAGCACTACGTAACTAACTATTGCATCAAGTACATTCAAATGTGATATATCATGGAAGATGTTTCAGAACACGTTTGATACTTACGAAAATAGCAGTCACACAATAGAAATAAACACATTTCTATGAATGAATTTTAATATCTCGTAACCTCATTCTTACAAATTGATTGTATTACTGGTGGTAGCTGGGAACAGAAGAATGTTTTGCTCGTAAGTGGGTTACCTTGAATTAACTACAGCCCTCCTATCAAACATTGCTTCTCGCAGGTGGGGTGCATTGAAAGAATCAAGCAAAACCAAAATTAAATTTAAACAAAAACTTCCTTTATTAACTCTTATCACTATTCACAACCTCGTCTGCTGCTCTTGGGCTAGGAAAAGTTTACCTATAACACAGGGATAAATGAATTACAGTAACTGGCCTTAATCTCAGTAATAGTTCTCTTAAAATTTGCTTGTTTCAAAGGTAGTTGGGAATAGGAAGAGATGAATAAAACACTCACTCTGGTGATATTATATTCTTTTTACCTGAGAATACAGGAAAAAAATAAAGAGAATTTTGGAACATTTAACATCATAATCAACTTAAACCTTGAGTTCCAATTCATGAAATAATTCTTGTGGTAAGAAGTATTCTAATGAACATAGAATTTTCATTTAATGAGGTAATTTATCAATGATTGACTGGAACTCCAATTGGTGGTTAACATAGTACAGTGTTTCCAGAAATTGTTAAGCGTAGACTTGAAGAATCAATCCTACGTGGCCTGTTAAATTGTTTTGTACAAAAGATATGTGGATGACCTATTAATTATAGTTGATGAAAATGACATTAAATTTGCTCAATATGTTTAATTCTTGTGATGAATCCAGTTCACTTTAGAAAAAAAATAATCAATCTATAAACTTCCTAGATATCTATATCAAACATGACAACGGAAAAAAATCAACAACTTGGTACAGAAAAGGTAATGCTGCTAATTTTATCCTTAATTATTTACCTAAACATCCCATACAGCTAAGAGAGGCATTGTTTATGGCCTCGTAGATAGAGCAATAAAATGATCCCATCCCATACACCAGGAATGTCATATAAAAATAGTACATGATATATTTATTTTTAAAAAATCCTGTTGAGTATATAAAAAAGCACATAAAGAAGAAGAGAGCAATGCTATGTGGAATGTTTAATATCATACCTGATCAACCCTATTCTGAAACATTAGCTGTTAACAAAACTAGTTTTGCCATATGTACCTAAAATTACTAACAAAATAATAAAAAATACAAAATATAATATCTAGACATATATTAACAAACAAACAATCTTATTAGAAATGTTAAAAATGTAATTCCAGCTTCTGAAGTGAAAAAAGGAAACTGTATCCATTGCCAAGATTGCAACAAATCATATATTTTATTTGCATATTGCAAGAATGTTAACTAGTAGTGTAGTATTTTTGGGCATTCATTATGAAAACTTGAAAAATTAGCTAATGTGAAGTAAAATACTTCAGTTAAAAAATATCAAAAACATCCAATTGGAAACCTGTCGTAACGTATTGCATGTAGCACAATTCAATTAACATGTAGGCTTACACTAGTCATAATAACTCAAATATGTCTTGGTTTCTTGATAGAGTCAAGGGAAATTATTCTAAAGTTTAATTTTTAAGAAAATCATTAGTTTAAAAAATAAATGCTATGGAGCAAAACAATATATTACACTTTATAGCACTAATTTGCACACTTTGCTACACCACTTGAAAATCAAACAAGTTATTTCACTTTCTAACAAAATTATTTTATCTGCTATAAGTTAAAAAAAAACAACTTATCACACGAATGAAACCATATTTTCTCTGTGTCAATATATGTGTTGTTGTTTCATTGAAATACACACGCAATTTTCGAAATTGACCAAATCACTGCCTATGAGCTGGTGGAACTTAATCTTCATAGTGTGGTCAGTTTATAAACAGCCAGCATTTGAATATCCTAGATCATACATTGTATTTAGTTTTCTTTTCTACCTCATCAATAATCAGATTATGACCACTCGACACGTTGGTGAAGGTAACCCTAATTTTTTAGGGGTTATTTCTGAAACAATAAATATACTATTATTATGTGTGTATTAAATTTAGTCACAATTAAAGAAACGTATTTGCTTACCATTAAACATGATTGTGTTAGGATTATTTCATGCGTTAACCCACGAAAAAGAGAAGTTTCTCAATTTACTTCATTCTTTTAATTTAGACATTACAGTGAATGTACCTACACGGAATACGCTTAAATCACAAAAAGCATTAGATCAAATTATAATTAACAAAACCACAACTACATATGAAATAATAACGAATAATCTAGGATACAGTGACCACGATGCAGAAATTCTTACAATTACTAGGAACATAAACACTGACATGATAAATAATACACGCATGTGCAGAGCATTCACTAAAGTTAATATAAAATTATTTACGGACTACTTGATGAAGGAATCATGGGACGAAGTTAATAACGCTGTTGACACAAATGAAAAATATAATTTATTTTTCTCCAAGCTTTCAATTCATTTTAACGCGTGCTTTCCTCTTAAAAAGAGAAAATTAAACATTTCAAGCAAAAGTAATACTTGGATCACACAAGGAATTAGAACATCGTCTAAAAACAAACGTACGCTTTACTATATTTCTAAACATCATAACGTATCACCCGGTTTCCATATATACTTCCGAGAATATAAAAGAATTTTAAGAAAAGTAATAGTTCATGCAAAAATAATGAAAAATAGTCAGGACATTTTGAGCGCTAGTAACAAAACTAAAGCAATGTGGGATATCGTAAAAAATACAACCACATCATCTCGATACCTTGTAGAGAATGTTATTTTAAAGGATAATGAAAGAGAAACGAGTAATCCGGAAAAAGTTGCCAATCTCTTCAACAAACACTTTTCCAGAATTGCGTCTGATCTCACGAAGGGACTAAAATCACAAAATTCAACATTTTACACTTCCCAAAAAAATTTCAGATACGATGTTTATTCCCGAAACTTCTCCCAACGAAATCCTCAGAATAGTCAGTAAACTAAAAAATAAATATTCATCTGGTTTAGATGAATTTCCGGATTGTTTATTAAAAACTTGTGCACCTGCCTTTATACATCCGTTAACTCACATTTTCAATGCTTCTTTATGTACAGGAATATTTCCAGATATTTTCAAAACAGCAAAAATTAAGCCACTCTTTAAAAAAGGGAACAAACATGATATTCAAAATTACCGGCCAATTTCTCTTTTGTCAGTTTTCTCAAAAATATTAGAAAGGCTTTTCTACTTACGAATGGAAACATTTCTCAGGAAAAACAGAGCGTTTTCCAGACTCACAACACGGTTTTAGAAAATCAAAATCTACGGAAACTGCCATTTTTCTTTTCTCAAAGATGTTGCTTCATCAATAGACCAAAATGAAGTACCCATTGGAATATTCTTAGATCTCTCGAAAGCTTTTGACGTTATTGACCATAAGATCTTGCTCTCAAAATTACCTTCGTATGGAATCCGTGGTATTGCCCTAGATTGAATAACTTCTTACCTTAAACATCGGACTCAAAGAGTAGAAATACCATACTGGCAGGAAAGGACATTACATACTTATATTTCCAATTCTTTGCCAATTGTGCATGGGGTCCCGCAAGGTTCGATCTTAGGTCCTATTCTCTTTCTGTTATATGTAAACGATATGCCCTCGTCTATTAAAAATGGAAGAACGGTTCTGTTTGCTGATGACACGAATGTTCTTTGCAAAAAGAAACAGTAAATAGTACAATTTCAGAAGTTTCAAATTGGTTTAATAATAACAAATTAATTGTTAACGAAAGAAAAACTGTTTCAATGCATTTTTGCATCTCAAATCGGAAATCGCATGTTTCAATTGAAAATGAACAATATGCAATTAGCTGATGTTGAGGCAACAAAATTTTTAGGTCTTTCAATTCAATCAAATCTCAAATGGAATGTACATATATCAGAATTAAACAGTAAATTAAGTTCATTATGCTATGCATTCAGAATTCTTTCAAATTCTGTCAGCCTCATGCAGCTCGTTGCGTTTATTTTGCAAATGTGCATTCCCGCCTGAGATATGGCATAATATTCTGGGGAAGCTCATCCTGTAGTATTCAGACCTTCAGATTGCAAAAGAAATTATTCGAATAATGAAAAAATGCCTTCCACGTGATTCCTGCAAGCCTCTTTTCATTGAGCTGGGAATCCTACCATTGCCTTGTCTATTTATTTACGAATCTGTACTATTTGTCAAAAATGACCTACTTAACGGAGGGAACATATTTTCATGCAATATTGATATTTATAATTACAACACACGCCGTAGCAATCACGTGCATCAAGTGTCAGTATCAACAGCTCAGTACAAGAAATCAACATACAATACATGTACGTTACTTTACAACGCATTGCCAGATGACATAAAACAATTAAAGTCGGTATACAAATTTAAGTTAAAAGTAAAATCTTTTCTGCTGCAAAACTGTTTCTATACAATTAGAGACTATACTGATCGTGAAAAAGAAAAATAATGTTTAATGTAACAAAACAAAAATATATAATGAATTAGTTTATGTTTGCATTGTATACATTTAAAAAATATTTAATACGCCTGTAACAAGTAATGTACTTCAGCTTCCGGGTCAATGACCCCCATCTCGATCAGGTTTTTGTCCAGTTTCCCTGATCCATTGAGCAAATGCTGAGATGGCCCCTTGTTTTGCTTCTGGACGTAAATGTAGCTTCACTGTGCGCACGTTTTGTTGAGCACTCCTTTTGCTTGTAGTTCATTTACAGTTGAAATTGATTTTCTATAACTCGGGAAAAACATTTTTCAAATATCTTTATTTTTTCTAAAATGATTATTTTCTAAATTCATTTTTTCTTTTTTATAAAATTTCTGGCCCTCAAGAAAATGTGCGCAGGTAAATTTCTTTCCCCACACGTCATACAGTTTTTACTGTTTTTTGACAAATAAATAAATAAATAAATAAATAAAAACTCTTTACGGGTCATCGATGACGATACGAAGAGAGTTTGTTTACCATAAGTAAACATACTGGTGTTTGGTAATTTCAAGAGCAGACATTCCATGGGACACACATCCACAAATAAATTAGAAATGAAATTATGCGATTTCCACAGAAAATTGCCGCTTACTTCACGAAATCCGCACACTGACCAATGATTAATATATATCTAAACTGCAATCTTCTAAAAGGGCGCGAACTCACCAAATACTAACCAAACCTATAACCAATACTAACCAACTTTGTTTGTGCACACCTTATTTTGTATACAAACGGTACGCCTTATACGGTTTGTGTACACATTATACAAACGGTTTCAAACTAAGCGTACAAGAGATATGGACTACTGCAGAGCAGGGACGGTGCACAGTAGGCACACAGTATGCTACACTACAGGAACAAGGCACGAAATGAAAAACACGTACAACACAGTTGCTATACAGACCCTCACAACACGGATTTTCACCAGGGATATTAAAACTTTAAATTCGAATTAAGTCAAATAAAATTGTTATTAAAAAATTGAAGTGCCAAGGCAGGGAACCATGGTATCATAAACAACCATGATTGGAATGCGCTTCAGTTATTTGGTCTCATTGCATATCACTATACTGCAATTTTTCTAAGAAGGACTCTCAAGATAACTCAAATCCCATCTTCGCGATAGAATGTCACGGCATTTCGCGTCTTTTCTCGGTCTTGCCGGTAGAAGTCGCATGATCGCAAGCACTGCTTCATACGGTCGCCATTGTGCGAAAGACCGGTCCGTAGCTTGGAGCTTGTCTCGGCTGCGGCCAACACCCCGCTAGTAGGTCGGCGCCCGATCTGGCCCTTAAGCGGGAGAAGATCACCACCGCCCCCGAGAGGAAAGGACTTTCTTGAAGGAACGAATGACCTTGGCCGTTGACGCGCCCGGAATCGCTAACAACCAATCGATCGCATGTAGTTACTCCATGAGTTGCAATGCAGATGTGTCATTTTGTTTTTTAAATATTCATTTCATGGTCTAGGAATATCCATAACTCCAAGGTTCAGGTCTGGCTAAAGTGTGTTTTTGTCTGGAAAAAGTTAATGAGTGGATAGGGGTAACAGTATTTTGAATAACAAGCAAGTTGTATCAGTTTCATCCGTTTTTATTTAAAAGAAAATAACAGCGATGAATATTCCAGTAAGCAAACCCAGCCGCAGAGTGAAGTCTAGAGCCGTTTCTTTTCGGTGCATTATTGGTCGTCAGTGAACATAAAAACACCTTTTGTTGTAGGATCCTCTTGCTCCTGGCTGTGAGAGTGCTCCCGTTGCTTCATTAAAACAGGAGGGCGGTTTTAGTGTTCCAGGTGAGTGATATCATTTTCTATCATTTCGTAATTGTATCTCCAGATTTATTTAATGATTCAAGACATTTCATATTTCCACTTTAATTTTGTGCTACGTTGAAGGGCGAAAGAAGCCTTTCTTGAGTTGTGAATGTTTGAATCCCGAGGCCCTTACGTCGAGGATCACAATCAACGAGAGCGGAAGAAGCCTTGTTTCTCTGGTGTGACGTATTCTGTTCTCGCCGTACTTGCGTATATTGTGAAGGCCAGTCCGTTCATTTGCAAGCCGCCCGCATGCCAGGCTAGGGCGCTAGGCATCCGGGTCGGAGATGGTCGGCGAGACACTCGCCTGGTTGATAGCTCGCGACTGGTTGCCGATCTCCGGAGACGGAGGTGTGTTCAGATCGTACGCAGTGGCAGAAGCAGAGACTTGCTTGAGGCAGGGGCTCCTCTTTGTCAGACTAACACTTTTATCTCACTTGTATCAGTAGGATATAGCTGTTGAAGGTTTAATATCCATTCACATTTTTTTCGGGATATTTTTACCATTTGTCATTCACTTACCAATGAAGGTACTCAGCTGCCATGCTCTGCCCCCCGCCCATATATTATACTTCGGTTTTTCTTTGTTGGCGCACGGGGGTGTATCAATAAATGGAATATCTAACGGTATTTCGCCTCGTTTTCGGTTGTGTCGCTAGGAGTCGAATGCTCGCGAGTGTATCGAGCAATGCTGGCGATTCCTGGCGGCACAACGGAGAACGACGCGAAATACATTGAGATATTCCATTTTGATGACACCTCCGTGCGCCAAGAAAGAAAACCCGAAGTGTAATTGTGACTTATTATATTTCTTCCCGCTTTGCCCTTAATATTGTTTTGTCAATTCGAAACTGTGGACTGCTCTCGGTTTTGGTGTGGAGCTGTTTCGTGGTGACTATTTCAGTCATGCCTGTCCGTGTCGGAAGTAGACAATGCTAAGCAATGATATATTCAAGTTAAACAAACTCAGATGTTTATCGCCCATCAGTTTGTTTACCTTTTTCATCGCTGTAAAAACTTTATTTACCTTTTTAAAATAACAATTGTTTTAGCTCCAAAATAGCTTGTACGCATCAATATAATATTAAAGTGTGTCGTTTTGGTAATGTTTAGAACTCTGAAATATAATCTATTATTAAAGATTCAGTGCCAACAAAAGTGCAAAGAACAGAAAGCGTGTGGAAGCACTTTCAAGAATGTTGTGAATAAAGAAAATACAAATGGACAGCACAAACTACAAATGAAGAAATTACTCATATTTTAGGCAATTAATATACGAAGATTAGATGGTGAAGAGTACAAACAATATGCTATCGAAACTATGTGGAACGTTGCAGCCAAAATTAGTCAGGAAAATACTTTAATGAGTACACACGTTGTTCAATCCATTCGAAATTGACGAATTCCGCTGCTAATTCATCGTGTACATCTTCCGTTTCAAATACTTCACGGAAGACCAAGACGTGGAAAACAACATCCTACAACTTTAATGATTGTGCTTTTAATAAATGTTCTTGTACGTAGCGTTGTTATAATTATTTTTCGTAAGTTTTATTAGCATAATATGAAACATATTTGAAATCATTTTCTGCATTAAACTGTATTCAAATGTTACTTGATTATAAGTTATTTCAGAAGGCCGTGATAAGTCGGAGCTGAATGAAAGTTTCACATATCTCTGTAGCAATTTTGAGTAATATTTCTCTTTTTCGTAATTCCTGTGACCCTTTCAAATCATGTAATGCGTTTATTCGTGAAATAGTCACACTAAATATCACAGCACTTCTCGTGATATACTTGTGATAATTACTTTTACGTACGTTCGCAGACGCAGAGGACTGTCCACCGCCACAGGACGAGGACCAGGAACAGGGCCAGGTGATGCCAGTGCGGGAAGGGAGGCAGCGGCCTGCTAGCAGCGCCAGCGACCTCGCTCTCACAAGTGGCAGCACGCAGCGGAGCGCCGATATCAGTGCGACGTGCGCGGAAAGATTTTTAAAGATTCAGGCACCTTCGCAAAGCACAAGCGCACTCACACGGGAGAGCTGCCCATATTCATGCAATGTGTGCGGAAAGGCTTTTTCAAGGTCGACCTATCTCGCCAAACACAATCGCACGCACACGGGAGAGCGCCCGTTTTCCTGCGATGTGTGCGAAAAGGCTTTTAATCAGGCAAGCAAGCTCGCCGCGCACAAGCGCATTCACACGGGAGAGCTCCCGTTTTCGTGCGATGTGTGCGGGAAGGCTTTTAATTCAGTCAGGCACCCTTTTCAAGCACAAGCGCACTCACACGGAAGAGCGCCCGTTTTCATGGTGCTATGTGTGTGGTAAGTCTTTTAATCAGACATACAGCCTCGCCGCGCACAAGCGCATTCACACGGGAGAGCGCCCGTTTTATGCGATGTGTGCGGGAAGGCTTTTAATCAGACAAGCCACCTCGCCAAGCACAAGCGCGTTCACACTGGAGAGCGCCCGTTTTCATGCGACGTGTGCGGAAAGGCTTTTAATCAGGCAAGCACGCTCGCCGAGCACAAGCGCTCTCAC
Organism: Acheta domesticus; assembly: GCA_031308135.1. Lineage (NCBI taxonomy): Eukaryota > Metazoa > Arthropoda > Insecta > Orthoptera > Gryllidae > Acheta > Acheta domesticus. The sequence goes on from JAHLJT010007786.1 coordinate 33,737, forward strand.
ACGGGAGAACGCCCTTTTTCATGCGAAGTGTGCGGAAAGGGTTTTTAATCAGACCAGCAAGCCTCGCCGTGCACAAGCGCACTCACACGGGAAGAGCGCCTGTTTTCATGCGATGTGTGCGGAAGGCTTTTGGAACTCTAAACAACCTCGCCGTGCACAAGCGCACTCACACGGGAGAGCGCCCATTTTCATGCGATGTGTGCGGAAAAAGCTTTTAAGATTTAGGCACCCTCGCCAGGCACAAGCGCACTCACACGGGAGAGCGCCCAATTGGCTGCGGACGCGTGCTCGCTTCGCTTTAGTAGCAAAGTCCGCGATGATATCTCACTGGCACGCATTCACGCGACAGAGTGAAACTGTTCTGTTGCTGCCTGCTGCCTACTCTCGCAGCTTCTCATGAGTCATTGAGTAAATGTGTGTGCCGTATGTGGACTCACTATGAAGAGAATCGAATTACAAATCGAATTGAAATTGCTGTGTACGTTTTACGTGTAAAACGTCTTACTTGAGTTATTTTCAAGTGTGTGCTGCAAAGCATTTATGCTGTGAACGAAATGTAAATGCACCGCTGAATGTTTTTTAAAACAATATTGACTATGTTTGGAATCTAATAATCATGTTATATGTGGCTAAATGATTATTTCTGTGTAAAAAGTGTTTTAAAAAACAGAAAAATAAAAGACTTTTGTATTAAACCCAAAAAACCCACTGCACTTTTTGTTAACGTTTTTTAAAATGTTTAAAATAATATAACGTAATTTTATTAATGAAGACTATGTAACGCTCACCCCCGGAATTTCCGCTGAATGGGTGTTCTCCGAACGCCGGGAGGGGCATATTCCGGGAGGACCCTCTCACCTTTGTGAATTCCCGTCGGCGTTGGCCTCGCTGCGCTCCGGCTGAAATTCGGAGAGACGCATGCGTGAGCGTCTCTATTATGCAGCAGTCAGGAAAAACACTCACTGCTTTGAACATGATGATTATTAGAGCACATGAGGAGTAGCTTCTGACTCTGAAGCAGCGCTTCTGTAAATACCACTTAATCGAACTTGGCTTAGTGGGTGCCCTCACGGGTCATGTCCAGGGTTAGGCCCCATCAGACGGGCGTAGCGGCGGCCGAGCTGCCCACGCAACGACCGAGCTTTCGTCGGCGGCGCACGGTGTTCGTTTGGCGCATCTGGCTGGCCAAAATTAATATCTCGAAAACTTCTGGTTAGATTTTAATGAAACTGCGCCACGCAATTCTGACAAAGTATTTAAATATGATTTTCAAAATAGAATATGTATCTTACATTTTCCAATAAAACTATCAGATTTTGAAATGGCATTTACAATTAAACTACATGTAATTGAACTGTTTTATTCGGATTGAAAAAATTGACAAATAATTAATAGACTACTACTTCATGCACTTATATTACTTTCTACAATATTATTTGATAGTATAATTGATATATAAATATAAGTACTATTACCATTCGTTAAAGAATTCTGATTGAGCTTTATTATTAGACTCTTGTATCTTAGAACTTACAACACTAAATTAGAATCAGAGATGTCATCACGTTTCTCAGATAAAGATGGAGTAGCTAAAAGATTTTGCACCTCTGACAAACTATACATTTCTTTTGTGGCCTTTACCCAGGCTGGAAATATATAGATCAGAGGATATTAACAACCTGTGGAGAAGGTCTACATCGGTCACCTCTCTTGAATGTTTCCTTGTGAAAACTCTCGGAAATTGCGTGCATCTTTATTTCGGGCTTCTTGAGCCTCTTCAGAGAGCTGACCTATTGGTAAAATACAAAATTTAATAATTGTTTCTCCATGCACCAGGACCTTATGCACAGTCGCTGGCATGGCGTACCACTTGTAAAGATCTAAGTACATTTGCTTCGTGACCTTTGCAAACTCCCCAAATGCCTTCGAATTAATTGAACAACCACACGATAATGTCTCCAAAATCACACAGAATCTTTTAATTAATTCCTCATTGATTCCGGTTATTTGCGATGACAATGAGCTTCCCCAAAAAACTTCGTAAATTCAGAATGTATGTCAGTTTTTCCTAATTTATTTCTTACGTTGGAAAAAGACACGCATAGAGAGATTATTCTCTTGAATGAACTCATCATGGCGTCCAGAGCCAATATTACTCTAGTCCAGTGACTGATGTCGGTAATTCAGTCTCACTGAATCGCATAATGAGCGCCTCACGTTGTGATCTAAGGTGGGTTCCTGGTAGATGTTTTAGTGTGCCACCAGAGGCTTCGCAACAGCTGTCCGCAGCACTAATACATCCGTCCTCTAGAGGCATAATGAAGATGCATGCACTGCTATTATCAATATTCACCTCCTGAACAGCAATTATTTGTTCTATTGTTAATAATCTGACAGAAGAAAGGATATGTTAGATGAATTGCAAAGTATTAATGCATGGTATCGTTCATGCCTGGTGTTCCAATATTGGAACATTTTAGAAAAATCGTTTCCAGCTCAGCTAAATAGTAATATTTTCAAGATCTGTTACATTACTGGTAAAAAGATAACTTCATTAACTATTTTCATAGGAACAAAAAGTTTATTTGGAAAATATAACACGATTTTTTGTATCTTTTATCATTCATGGTGCCGGCAGTGAAACATCGGCTCAATAAACCTTCTCGATATAAAAACAAGAACTAAAATCAATTTTTGGCACTATCGGGAAATTCGATCCCTCTGTTGAAGTTCCATATATATAAAGAACCCTCCACATGCACTCTATGATAAGGAAGGGTCAAAGAGAAATCCACTATCGCTTATTCCAATAATGGAACACCGGGCAAATACGCGTTAAGTTATGAATATAGCCAATCTAGAGCAATACCACGGATTCCATATGAAGGTAAATTTTGAAAGTAAAATGTTATAATCAATGACGTCAAAAGCTTTTGAAAGATCTAAAGATTCCAATAGTTGCTTCGTTTTGATCCAATGACGAGGCAACATCTTTAAGAAAAGAAAAAAAATGGCTGTTTACGTAGATTTGATTTCCGGAATCCATGTTGGCAATCTGAAAACGCGTCGTGTTTGTTGAGAAAGATTTCCATTCGCACATAAAGTCTAATATTTTTGAAAAAACTGAAAAAAGAGAAATTGGCCGATAATTTTGAATTTCATTTTTGTTGACTTTTTTAAAGAGCTGTTTTAAAAAATCTGAAAAAATTCCGGTGCATAAGGATGCGTTAAATATGCGAGTTAACGGATATATAATGGAAGGCACACAAGTCTTTAACAAACAATCCGGAAATTCGGCTAAACCAGCCGAATATTTATTTTTTAATTTACCGATTATTTTAAGAATAGGAAGAGGTTTCGGAAACGAACATTGTGTCTAAAATTTTTTGGGGAACGTCAGATGTTGAATTTTGTGGCTGAAAACCCTTATTGAGATCGACAGCAATTCTCGAAAGGTATTGGTTAAAGAGACTAGCTACTGATGCTGGATCGTTCACATCTCTAACGATATCTTTTAAAAGAACATTCTCTACAAGGTTTCTAGTTGATTTTGTCATATTTTTTACTATATTGCACATTGATTTTGTTTTGTTATTTGAGTTCAAAATATCCTGATTGTGTTTCATAATTTTAGTCTACTTTATGACTTTTCTTAAAATCAGTTCATTTTACTCGATTCTTACAACAAATTTAAAGAATGCGTTTGGAGCCGTTTTTTGAGTAAATTTCGGAAACGTCCGAAGGGCTTCGTGTAAATTAACCCGAAAATTAATGTTTTACAAAATCGCGGAGAAAATATCGTGCGCGTAGTGTAGGCGCTAGTGTTGTTAACATAGACCGGAAGGACACACATTGCTTTCAATTGTCTTTCGGTATCAAGGACCCACAAAACCGGGATTCTGGCTACACCACATGTTTAGGGATTTTTTACTTTCCCATATACGAAGTAATATACGTAGTATATGGAGAGTTATGTAATGCTGCGGAAAATCGATTTCGAGATTTCAACGAAAATAAACGTTTTGGGGTCCCCTTATACCGAAGAAGTGGTTCTTTTCAAATCGTCCGTGCGTCAGGCTGGCTTAATTATTGTATTGCCGAAGCCTAATTCGTACTTATGTACGAATTCTTCCAAATTGAATATTCCCCGGCCGATCTGGTTCCGCTCGAGGCGCCGCTATTTTGAAAAACTTTCTTCAAAATTTCGGGCACTTTACAGTAAATTCCCCGGAAATTTTCAAAATTTTCTCAAAAAGTCTCTAAATTTGTTCTTTATATTTCTTCTATGAATAGAGTAAAATACACTTAAGGTGGCATAGGTCCTATTATCACGGTTAACTCTACATTTTCGAAAATTGCAATAGTTCGTAATTTTTCGGCGTCTTCCTACAATTACAAAATTGCAGTTGGTGATTTTTCCTTCAAATAAAATTTGTTCTCCAAAGTGAGTTCTTTCATTAAAGTCCCATACATTTTTTTGAAAATTTTAGTCATTTTCTGGCAATATGGCGCGAAATATTAGCAATTTTTAAAAAATTTACACATTAACACTGTTATCAATATTACACATTAACATTATTATCAATATTAACTTACAATACTTCCTTACAGTACTTCCTAACCTGATAATGAACTTTGGCACCATTAAAATAAGTAATTATAGATTTAATTCTGAATTATTGAGAAAGTACAGCGGCTGTGGGAATCAAACACATCAAAAACAAGATTATGTAATTGCAATCAAGTAGCATTCAAGATCAGGCGCGGCTCGTCATAAAAGGCTGTCAGGCGGAGCCTCTGCTAGAGACGTCTCCCTCCAAAAGAAATTTAAAAATATTATTTATTAATAATGGATTTCTGAGTTGTATTATGTAACAAACATATCAAACTTTTTCTTTGTCGGTTCGTTAACGGCCGTCCGTAACGCATTTGAAGCTGTTGACAGGGAAGAGAGAAGCGTTATGCTCCCACTTCATTCCACCATAAGGCCTGTGTAAAATGAGGAGGCGTGACGTCATGCATTCACTGCACATGGGTATCGGGGGACGAAGGCTGCAGCAAGGCAGCCTTCAAGGGTGGGAGTCTAGGTTCTGAAGAAGGGTGTGCTCACCAGATGGCATTACCAAATAGTATAGAAGATAATAGTGGAAACTCGGGCCAATCAGCATGGGCGGCACAAGCGACAGTTGATTGTAGTGCCCCTAGCGGCCTGAGGTGTGCACTACAAGACAGGCGTAAATGTTGCCGTCTTAAATACAACTGTGTGCACCATTTTTTGACATCATTTTTTAAGGTAGAGAATGAAGATATTTTATTCTTTTCTCTTCCTCTCTCTCTCTCTCTCATCTCTCTCTCTCTATATATATATATATATATATATATATATATATATATATTAATATTATTTCTCATAAAATTCATATCTTTAGATTTTTCTGAAAACCTGTAATCATTATGACTTTTGTTAACATGAAGGCCAGCGGCTAGAATGTGGGAAAAAGAAAAAATAATATGAATTTTTTATGTAAAATCTGTGCTTTTATTCGGATCAGAAACATGGAAAATAACATAAAACAAGTATTCATAAACCGATGTCTACGAAGAATCCTAAACATTAGGTGGCCACAAGTAATAACAAACGAAGAACTTCTGAATAAAGCCGATGAAACATCAATAGCAATGCAAATAAAACGCAGAAAATGGAACTGAATAGGACATACTTTAAGGAAACCCCGAAATTCAATTGAGAGAGAAGCACTACGTTGGAACCCACAAGGGAGTAGAAGCCAAGGTCGGCTGGGACATCATGGAGAAGGACAGTGGAAGGAGGGACCCTGGAGACTGGTGTGACTTGGAAGCAGATCTTGTGCAGACTATTGCAGAAAATCCAGTAAGATTGAGATCCTTTGCCGAGACCCTATGCTCCGAAAGGAAATAAAGGAACAAGAAGAAGAAGTATTTGTGGGATGTGATCCAATCAGTTTAAGAGTAGAATTCATGATGAATTAATAAATGTGAAATTATGAAATGAATAAAAATCTATCACATGAAATTAAATTGAAATTGTGTAAGCAAATAATGATTTAAATTTGATTTACCATCTACTTGAGATATAAATTCTATGTATGCCAATACTGATTCACTAAAAACCTGTGTTGTATATTTAACTTTCATTTTTTTTAAATTTTGTTGGTTACAATATGTTCATTAGACATTTCCTCATGACCTTATATTTTGTTTACATATTTTACAATGTTATACCAGGCGCGGCTCGTCATTAAGGCTGCAGGCGGAGCCCTCCTAGAGAAATCGCCGTCCAAAAGAAATTAAAAAATGTTTTGCAAATATATTTATTAATTAATAATGAAATTCTGAGTTGTGTTAGGTTACAATCATATCAAAATTTTCTTTGTCGTTCGTTAATGCCGTCTGTAACGCATTTAAAGCGGTTGACAGGAAAGAGAGAAGCATTAGGCTCCCACTTTATTCTCCATAAGGCCTGTACAAAACGAGTGACGTCATTATTCACTGCAGACGCTTACCAGCGGACGAAGGCTGCAGCGATACAGCTTCGGTGGAGCCTAGGGCATGGAGGAATATACAACAGGAGGGGAAACTCTCGCTGTTTGAGAGTATGGACTAGAGGATTCGCTAGCGTCGTTTCCATGTGGTGACATCTATTTTAAGGTACATGCGTAATTTCAAACCCTGCTTCGGTAATTTGCTCGTCAGGTAGCGGTGCGAGCTTATGAACCTTCTACCATTCATTTCATCCACTAATTTATTTTTTTGCTGAAGAGACGGCGATGCTCATGGCAACGTGTTTGATTGTGAAATTTCGTTTGAGAGCTATTTTTGGTGGTGTATGTCAAGTGTTGCAGATGACAATGAAATGTTGGGCCCAAGGATGTGCCAGTGTTCGGCAGGATAAAGGAAATAGTTTCTTCAGGTTTTCCTCCGAAATGGGAAGGTGAGTGAAATATTTTGAGTTATGTTGAGTTACTGTAATTGAACGGTATTTCCGTCTAGTGTTGTGCTATTTCATGTATCGTTCCGAACATTTCAGATACCTTAAGAGTTTGATGTCATTATTTTATAGGCCTAATTTTAATAGTGTACCACCTTGATGCTTGAGAATTTCGGGTGTGGTGTTCCTGCATTACATATTTTCAAATATATGCTTTCATTACAGGTCACTCAGAGGCACCAAGTCTGTAACCCGAAGCATAGAATCCGATCAGCGGGAGAAGTAAGAGAAGAAGAGATCTGAAGCACATGAAAATATCCTTGAGTAATTCACTTGAATACCACGGATTGATAATTAATAGGCAAAGCAACGGTAGTATTCCAACCTCAATAAATAAGTTTTTATTTATACAAATTTTTTCACTAGCTTTGCACAACAAATGGACACTCCTTTGCAGTCCTTTGTGTTGAATTTAAGCTTTTAAATCTTACCAGTTTATTACCCTCCAATTACATGGTTTGAATAAAAATGTGATGAATTGCAAGAAAGAACATGTGTTTTAAACTAATAATATTCATATTAGGATATGTAGCTTCTTCAAACTATACTGCAGATCTGGAAGAGGTTAAAAGATCATGAGGTCTGAATGACATGTTTCTGGATGTATAACTATCTATATAAGAATATCTTCTATCTACAATCTAGTGGAAAGAATTTCTCTAGGTTTGTAATAATTTTAATGGTGTTGTCAAAATAATTGACTGTTATGTAATTCAATAACTTCACATTTAAAAATCACCATTTAATCAGGATTAATAAAATGTATAAATATGTTACTTTTGCTGCTACAGAATTTATACGAATTTCTAATGTAATTGTTTTAAGGTTCTTACGTGAATGTTAGGTTTAATTAAACTATTTTTAATTATTGAACATGAATTATCACAAAAATACAGGTAATATACGCAAATATGCAGGTAGATTGTATTTTCCTTGCAAGAAAAGTGTCATGAATGCAGTGTTTGATTCTTAGCTCAATTGATAGAGATGTCTGCATAACAAAAGTCATGAACTCGGTACCAAATATTTCCTCTTTGTGACAATTTATTTCTAGTATGATTTTGTGGTGTATTAAAAGTGTCGTAGTCATGACATAAATTGATACTAAATCAAACTACATCTGATCCAAGATGTAAATAAGTTTATGTTGATATGAAACCATTTCTGCCAATTTTACCACATAAAATTGATTTGTTTTGTGTTATAATATGAAAAGATGGTGGAGATACAATTATAATTTATTAACACAGATACTAGATTGTGTAGGTGAAAATCTATTTAAATAGTAATTTGATGGTGTCTAAAATACCAGATTCTTCTTCTGTATTTGTATTGTACTTATGTGATCATGTAAGATTGTTTTCAGAATAAATTTTATGAATACTATACAGAAAAAAGTTTGTTTTTATTAGTTGCCAATTTATTCTTCCGTTGCTCAAATTTTGTTTTTTTTATACAGCGCGCTAATATCGAAGTACGTGCTGTTATTGAGGTTATTATTTACATTGTATGCCCAAAAAGTAGATCGTGTACCGTGCACCTGAGCTAGCTGGTTCAGCGATCAAGAAGTATCCATTCTGGCCACAGAGTGCAGTGTTGTCGATTTAACTCCTGTACCTTATTGTAGATGGTGCCACACGAGTTTCCACTCCTGTTCTATATTCCTCCATGCTAGGT